>JAOYMZ010041515.1:0-15176 GCA_025802335.1 Pinguicula primuliflora | reverse complement strand
TTGAAAGGATGATACCAACGTAAGTCACTGCAGGGACAGGCCAAGCAACTGTAGCTGTTAACAACCTGCAAATCATAACATCCACAACCAAATGAACAGTGAGGAAATGTAATCTCTTTAACTGTAAAGCTGTAAGAACAACAAAGGGAACTTTCGTTAAGTACCTGTCCGTCAAAAGTTTCTCTCTAGTTGCAAGGGCTCCAAAAAAGAGCACAGACACCAGATACAGACCCGACGTCGCCAATGTTGCTGCCAAAGTCCCAATTGGAATGGACCTCTGAGTATCCTTAAGTGAAGCTGACCGATTTGAACCAGCCATAATCCCTGTTACAGCAGGGAAAAATAGACCAACCAAAGCACTGAAAATAGTGAAAAAGACAGCATTTAGTTTCCAATATTTTCACCAGACGAACAACATGAATTTACACGAACAATGAATTTGATCCTCAAGCACAATAGGACTAAGATAAATGGCCATATTAAAGAATATGATGTGCATCAAGATGCTCACTTGAAACTCCAGTCTATTCTCCCATCAGGATCTGGTATTCCAGCACTGTTGGTTGTTTGATACTGCGGGCTCCAATTATCTTTGAATGATTTGAAACTCAAACCCGTGATTCCTTCTGTAATATTTATAATAAATACACATATAAAACTATGGACAGACCAAGAGAACTGAAGGGAAAATACAGGGAATCAGGATCTGGCAAAGTAGTTTCACAAATTTCCATTAGAAACTTGTGGTCTGTCTATAAAGAGGAGAATATTGGCCAAATAGAGGCAACAAGCAAGCCCAAGAAAAAAACAAACAGTAAGTACACATAGCAAAGTTAAATCACTCACCTGCTGGACGATTCTCATTTGCCAAAAAAATTCCAATAAATATGCATAAGACTGAGAAGAGAACAGGTACAAGAAATGCCGGGGCAACTCTGTTGATAATTTTTACCCCACCAAAAACTATGAAACATAGGATGATTGTCACTATTATTCCATAAACTTGCAAGTCATGTACACTTGGGCTGGTAATGGGTTGTGCAATGTCTGTGCCATTTATCTTTACAAAAGTCTGGCTGTCTGCAAGAAGAAGATTATGCTAACATTATAAAGATGTGAATATTAAGTTTCCACAGAAAGCGTACGGGAATATCTCATGGAAAGCATATACGGATATGCTAAAAATAAACGACTTGATTGGGATTGAATCTTAACAGAGAATCTGATGTGTAACCTATATGCATGAGTATAAGGACCAGCTGGCAAGTCAGCATTACATCTTTAATTACCAGGGATATTCATGATTACATCAAGATGTTTGACGCGGGATAATGGTTCTAGGATTCACAAATAAAACTGATTCAAGTCCCAGGAGTAATTGTGGGTGCCGGCCAATACCACAAACATCATGCTTGATACTTGGTAGTCTAGACCAACAAACATTTCAGTGTCATCACAAACTATGAGCTGATTCGCATGTCAGGAATGGAGCCTACAAAAGTTTCCTCGAATTCCACGTCATTTTCTGATAGTTAGCACTCCAAACTTTGACAATTTCCGAACGTTTGGTGTCACAAGGGCAAAGGGAGTAGAGAGTAGAAAAGTAAACTTAAAGCTTGTCTCGAGTTTTACCTCTGAAAATCCCAGCTTGGGGTAAGGCATTCAAGAAGGTTTCGACAGCTCCCAGAACATACCTGCGTCAAAAATAATAAAACACACTAATTATTAATTAATACAATTCAAATAATATCCCAAATTAGTGCATGAGACCGTAATATAGAAGGCACAAAGCCACACTGACAATTAAGTAAATACTGCATAGTGGCATGGGACCGTAAGAGAAATGGCACAAACAATTAAGTACAGCATACTCACAGTGCTCCCGCAACCGCATTTCCCAGGAAAAAGCATAAACCAATGCTAACGCCAACCTCAGGACCCAAGGCACGGCCAATGAGATAATAAGGACCCCCTCCCTTGATGACAAAACAAAACTCAACAATGTAAGAGAAAAATCATTCACAAGAGATTTTTGAAACCTAAGCCCAATACATCTCACTATGAATAGGCGCATTCATTGTAAAGTTATGGAAGATATAAGGTACCTTCATTGCACCATTGGTGGCAATAGCACTCAGAGATATAGTCGTTAGGAAAGTACATGAACCGCAGAATGCAACCAGCAATAATGACTCGCCAATTCCAGCCATCCCTACAATCCTAAAGTTTTTACGTGCAGATAAGAATATAGTTCAAATAAAAGTAAAAATTGCCTCTACATACACAAAAAAAACTAGAATCTCAACAAGCCAAAAGGCTTGTATCTAGGATATGTGACTTGAGGAAAGGTATGTCAAAGAAAGCATAAATATGAGGACAGCAACTCACCATGTAAATCTGATATAGTAAATAATCCCCAAAATATTTTGCAAACAAGGTACAAAAACACCCATCATAGTCCCTGATTTGACACTGTTGTCCTGCATTAAAAGCAACTTACTTCAGTGAACTTCAATAAAATGGCCAGATCCATGTTCCATCTTCAATCGCATACATCTAATCTAAGTCAGAATTTTATCTCTTTTTCATAAGTGAGATTAAGTCCAACAATTTACGTTGCCTAACGTGCTAAAGTTGGAAGTTTAATTAATGGGATAAAGTAGAAAGTCTATCTGGCAAAATAATCATGCCTAAAGCTTCAAATTCATTACGCTCAGATGACATGAAGTATCTAGCTCAAGCCGACCAATGATATCAAAATTGGAATTAAAACACTAGAATATTAAGACCGAAAAGAAAAGAAAATTACTGTATCTACTACTCCTAATTACTGATCTATAAAGTCAGATGGCGCATATACCAAACTTTGAAATATCTCATACCTCATCACCAAATTTGACCGAATCTAATTCAACAATGGGATAAATTTTTCATCCAAAAAATCTGTGGGTTTAAAAATATTGAAAAATAAAGATCAAACATCTAGGTTCGAATGGTATGAATTATGGAAGGCAGAAAAGAAATGAACATCCCAAACTACCTTTGGACGCCCAAGATTAACTTGTGCATCATCTCCATCCCTGGGAGAAGATGGCGCTTGAATCTGATCACTTGCCATACTGGTTCATGAACAGTTGGCACAATATAATAAGGTTAAATAATGAAAATAAGCAATTTTACTGCAATATGCAAATCATGAAACGGGCTATCTTCATCTCAAAAGCTTGCTCTTCATAACAGGAAAAGGGGACATTCAAACAATCACAAATCTAAATAATATAATATGTCTTGCAGCAAATTTGACGAGTAGAAGCAAATAGCCATCTCTCCAATACCTTTTAAGACCCAAGATGTTAACCAGTGAGTCAAAACCAAATAATTCCAACTTGGATTCAGAATGAGAGCCATTCATCCCTCCGTGATTAGGTAGAGACTCATCTATGCCATCAAGATTATTAGGCGATGAATCCACTTTCACATTTCTGCAAATGCAAAATCAGCACGAGAAATGATAAGTTTAATGGAAAATGATAAAGAATAAATTCCACTAAAAAGACTAAATAACACAAAGTACAATGGATACATACATCGGCTGAAGTAATGAGTACCCAAAAAGACATCACGAATGAATACAATGTACATAAAATAGAAATCAGATATCACTCAGGTGTTATTTCATGGCCATTAAGCTTTTATCCTGGCAAACAGGGTATTTGTAATTTTGAACAGCTAGGCCTATTACAGACAAAAATGATTTTCATTGCTTACCGCTGAAGTTTTGAATTCTATAAATTCAATTAGTTTTTATGGATGATCTTATAAACTTAATGAAACTGATGAAGACCAATCACAGTTATCAAGAATCAAAACAGACGGATGAACATTATTCAAAAGGAGAAAGCTACATGAGCATGGATTCAGGAGACCATTATGGTTTCGAGTTATGCATAATGTTAAAAATATTGTGACCCTTTCAAAGCCTAGTCAAACACAGTACACTCTGGCGCAATGGTAAGTACAAGCAAGCAATAGTGCAATAATAGTATTTAGCCGAAAGCAATCAATTGCAAATATTAGTGAAGAAATAAAGAAAATGATCATAATTCAGCCAAAGTCCCATCACAATCGACAACTAACTAAAATCAGCGTTACTTGAGATCATTATGACTATTGAACGAATCCGAAGACGATGCCCCGCTGCCTATATCAATCGAAGACATCTCAAGAACGGCTCTCTCGTTGTCGTGAGCAAACACGGGCCTGTACTTGCGCCCCCCCAAACCTCTCCCCGTTGAAAACTCATCCTCATCCGCAGTTTCTATATCCACTCCAACGCTATCAGTGGCCATTGAACTGACACAATCTAGTTCATTCACTGGATCTACCTTCCGCACTGCATATAGATAAGGATATACCGAAGCAGTGAGCACGAACTCAAGCAAGGACAAACGATTGAGCAAGCAGATCCAGCGGCGTAGCAGGAAGGGAAAGTCGACGAAATTCTCTCGACAATTCAAGCACAAGAATTGGAAAATGAATCGAAATCTTGAGTCAAGACTCCCCAACTTTTTACCGAGTTTTCAAGTGTAATGAAGAAAGTTGCTTCTTGGGGTTGCAGTTAAAGACTAAACTTAGGCTAGAGCTAGACTCGACTGGATTTATTCCTTGAGGTGGTGTGTAGTTAAAAAAATTGACCTTCTTACCACGCTTTTATGTCAAAGTCGTGTTTCCTTCTGCGAGTAGAGTACAGTTGGACAGGTTGGCGGTTGATTTGAAATAGGAAAGTGATTGTGTGTTTTTTTGGGTATTAATAATTTCAAAATCTTATGTGGAGCATACATTGCTTCCATATATACTAAGATTCACATTAATAATTAAAACTAAGCCTACATTATGCTTAAACATCCACGAGGATTTACATCCCAAGAGGTGTAAGGAACTAGGACCGCTGACGGCTTTTTAACTTTGATCCACTGTATAAGTCGAACCTTCACTTGAGTAATGATATTTGGAGCCTATTCTGGTTCTGTTTCCTTGTCAAAAAGCACACCATTGCGTTCTCTCCATATACACCAGATGACAACTTGCCGCAGAGCTTTATCTATTTTCTTTTCATATGAGGATGCAAAGTTGCGCATATGTTTGTTGAAATGAGTTTATATGAAGTCTTTTTGGTTCGGCATGAGGCCAAACCAGCTGTGCACCTCTTGCCATAGCTCCTTTGAGTGTTGACAGTTGATCAGTAGATGTTGCAGTGTTTCACTTTCCTCACCACACCATATACATCTTTGTACTGTCTCTTCTATGAAGATGCCCCGTGAGATCAAGTTGTCTACTGATGTTAGCCTAATTCTCATTGCTCGCCAAGCCATGCATTGTACTCTTAATGGAGCCAGTGATCCACACATCTTGCTCGCATAGACCTCATCAATTTGTAGAGCATTCCCTAGTGTCTTCTTGATCATGACGCACTTATAAGCTGATGAAACCGAATAAGTTCCAGTAGCATTTTTCTTCCAAGTCCAGTGATCTGTCCCAGCACTAGGTCTTGGGGCTGCCTGCAACAGGTGAAGTAGCTGATCCAATCTTTGTCTCTCCCAGTCTCTCAGAGACCTTCTGAACTCAATGTTCCATTGTTGTTGCATATCATCATCTGCTTCCTGAAAAACATCATAGACAGAACTATTTTAAATGATTGTGTTTTTTAGTTTTGGTACTTCAAAAGTGCTATGAAAAATTATTTTTGATCCATTTTAAAATGTTTATGGGGAGATCATTTCTGATCACCCATTTTAATTTTAGAGATTGGAAGTAATTGAAAGACTATATGTTACATATTTTGCACTTTAAACTTATATTTTAAGGTTTTACATTTTTTAACGGCGAAACTAAAATTTGTGACTTGTTTCGAAATCATCTCTGTACGAGCATTCCAAAAATTTCAAAACATATTTGTATGCCGGTCAGAATGAAATTACTTTTGGAGTGCCAACATTGTATTAGTGTAGAGAAACGCAATAAAATGCACACTAATTGATAAAATGTTTCACCGTACAATATATCGATGTTTAGTATTATCTGGGGTAAATGGATACCCATTATTTATTCTTATTTAAAAAAGGAGAGAGCTAGCTACATCAACAAAAATAGGTTTAGACAACTTCTTCCGGGTAGGTAAAAAATTTTATTTCGTAAAAATGTGTATGATTTACAACACTATTTATAGGGGATTTTTCAGACCGCGTCTGACTAGTCATCTAGTTGTCAAAATTCTTCACATTTTCTCTATCCCTAATCTCAATTTGGATAATAGAAGTCATGTGTTAGTCCGTTAATTCGATCTCAATTGCGATGGGTAGCAACATTATTTGTCGACCCTCTTCTATCAAACTCTTCATGCGTTGCTTGGGTTGGGGCCTTCCCATTTCCATTATCATTTTCTTCTACATTTTCAATTGTCTTCTTTGGTATCTCCACTTTTCCATTCTAAATTTTTGATACTCTTCGTACTTTCATCTTGCGCCAACAATTTAGCTATATAGCTTTCATTGTGTCCAATGGGCTTTGGGGTGGACTTGGAGATACTATTGGCATTCAAACGGCTTTTTTTCTTCTTAATAGCTCTCCTGTCGGCTTGTTTCTGGGCCATATCCTCATTGCACTCCAACTCTCTGAATTGCATCTTTCGCTTCGCAACACCTTCGTGAACCAATTTTTCCAGACGAGTAGTTATTATCTCTATTGGGATGTGGGCGTGATTGCCTTGTAACTTGTTTGCACCAACTTTAATGTCTGCCGTAATTCCACCATCTTGGTCCAATGTTTACGCCTACGTCTCCTCGAGCAATCCCATTTGTATTGGGATGAGATCCTCGTTGATTGCCCCAAGATGCATATTAACCCCAGCGGTTTGTCAATGAAACAACTTTTGCATTGGAATGCATTGATGGGAATTAAGAGATGATTTGTGAATTGTGGTGTGAATTATGTAAAGAACAAAACAGAGAAATAGAACACATGCATACACATGAACCAATTCGGAGAAGATTTCCTTGATTAATTGAAATATGAGTTCTGTACATAAATAGGTGAAATGGAGAAAAAACTGAAAGCAAAGCATGCTCAGTAATGTCAGACGTGTAACTGCGACTTCAAGCTATTCTGTTTATCATCACTACGCGACTTCTTCATTAATGTAGGAACATGTCTTTCAGACCGAGTCTTGCGCTTCTTATTTCACAAATTGAGGCTGACTCCTTCAATGACTTGTAATTAACATAGCTAAGTACTGGCAGCAATCACGTCCTTCGTGGTGGTCAATGAGGGGTTGGCCTAGTGTTTCTAAGAGTGACAATTGCATTCAAAAGGTCATGGGTTCAAATCTCTTCAGCAACATGAGTCTGTCACATATGGCTTGCCAAGTGTAATTTACCTTCCTACTGTGGTCTGCAGGCTATTGCGGTAGGGCGTTGGGTTTACCTACCTCAGTAGGGTTTCCTACGTTATCAAAAAAAATTCTTTACGGCCTGGTTCACAAGGTCCCTAACATTGCCCTCTTAAGATGAACATCTGATAGTTCAGCCTATTCTGGTGGTCGAGTCATTCTAAGAGAATCACGTAGGCTGACGAATGCATCAAACTTCAAAGGTTTGGTAAGTATGTTAGCCACTTGTTGGTCTGTTGGGCAGTGGACAAGCTCAAGCACATTCTCTTGAACGAGATCCCTCAAGAAGTGGAAACACACATCTATGTGCTTGCTTCTTCCGTACATTATAGGATTTTTTGATAGCTTCATGGAACAGAGATTATCACAATACACGATAGTTGGGAAATGCTGCTCCTGGTTTAGTGTATGCAAAATTTTTCGTAACCAATCCACCTGACATGCACTAGAGGAGGCTGCGATGAACTCCACTTCTGCAGTTGATAGCGAGACAACCGGCTACTTCTTAGAGGACCACGAAATTGTAGCTGAACTCAGCAAAAATGTGTATCAATAGATGCTTTTTCTGGTCATCTATATCCCCAGCATAATCAGAGCCAGTGAAGCCGATCAACTCAGCCCTTGCCCCTCTTTTGTAGTGAAGACCGTAGTCTATTGTTCCCTTAACATACCTCAAAATGCGTTTGGCAGCAAGCAAGTGTGTCTCAGTTGGATGTTCCATGAATCGATTAAACTAATACTATACATCAAGTCCAGACGAGTGGCTGTGAGATACATCAATGAGACAACAAGTTGTTTGTATGTTGTGATATCAACCTTGGCTCCTTCAGTGTTCTTAGACAGTTTGCATCCCGGCACAACTGGATTCAATACGAAATTGCAGTGCTCCTTATAGAACCTCTTTAGTATCTCTTGGGTGTATTTTTGTTGAGTGATGAATATACCATCCACCCTTTGCACTACTTCGATTTCCAGGAAAAAACTCATGTGACCAAGATCACTCATTGAGAATTCAAAAGTCATAGATCTTTTAAAAGGCTCACACAACTCCAAAGCATCACCGCAAAATATTAAGTCGTCAACATAAAGGCAAAAATTAAAAGTTTACCAGCATCATTTTTCTTTACGAACAAAGTAGGCTCGAAAAGGCACTTTTGAAATCCTTCAGCAGCAAAGTATGTCTCTCTTCTGTTGTACCAAGCATGAGGTGCTTGCTTGAGGTTGTATAAAGCCTTCTTTAGATGATAAACTTTTCTCCCCCCCTGTTGTCCGTAACCCGGAGGCAGAGTCACAAATACCTCCTCTTTAAGTTTTTCATGAAGAAATGCAGATTTGACATCCATCTGGAAAATAGGCCAGGAAAAATGATCAGTAAGAGCGATGATGAGACGAATAGACAAGCAACTGGTCGAAGACTTCAGAGTAATCAATGTCATGCTCTTGGCAATACCCCTTCACAACCAAATGAGCCTTGAATTTGTCCACTTGTCCATGCTCATTGAGCTTTGTTTTATACACTCATGTCACACCTATGGCCTTAGCACCTGGAGGAAGATGAGTGAGCTCCTATGTATCATTCTGTTCAATGGCAGAAATTTCTTAATCCATGGCAATACACCATTTTTCTGACTGACTTGCATCTTGATAAGTGAGTGGATCTTGATCTGTGAATAATGCCATGTGATCTACATCCTCCGATAATCCAAAACTTGGTGTGTAATCCTGCATCCAGTGTGGAAGACGACAAACTCGTGGTGATTGAATAGATTGATCATGTGAGTCTGGTTCTGGAGTGAGTTCAGCATCACTAGATTCCAAGTCAACAACAGAGGGATCAGCAGATGCTGATTCTGGAGTGAGTGCAACATAATCTAGTGTAGCTTGATCACTACCTAAAGTATCGCAAACATGATCTGATTGTATTGTTGGGATGTCAGAGTCGTCATCAAAATATAATTCTTCAGTGGAAGGTGAGGTTTTAGATGAAGCCCAATCTCACTGCTTGTCTTCCTCAAAGACTACATCTCTGCTTATCATCAATTTCTGTGTGTTGGGATTGCATAGCTTATAAGCCTTGGATTCACTGCTTACTCTCAGAAGAATACATGACTGGCTTCGATCATCCAACTTAGTTCTTTGTGCAACTGGTACATGTGTGTGAGCCAGACAACCAAAGACACAAAAATCATCAACAGTTGGCTTGTTGCTACTCCAAAGCTTCTTCTAGTGTAATATTTTGGATAGCTCGTGTTGGTGAACGATTCGAAACATGAACTGTCCAGTTTACTGTATCTGGCCAGAACATACGAGGCACTTGCTTATCACTAAGCATACTTCTCACCATGTTGAGAATAGTTTGATTTTTGCCCATAGTAACACCATTTTGTTGTGGCAAGTAAGGGGCAGAAATGGTCAATCAATGCCTTGTTCTGAACAATAAGAGAGGAATTCATGTGACATGAACTCACCTCCCCGGTCTGTGCGAAGTGCACAAATGAACTGACCAGTTTCCTTTTCAACAGTGGCCTTAAAGATGCGAAAATATGCAAAGACATCTGCTTTGGTAGATAATAAATACACCCATGTCTTTCTACTTTTGTCATCAATAAAGGTTAAGATATACATCTTGTTGCTATGCGAGGCAGGTGTTAACGACCCACATACATCAGCATGGATGAGTTGAAGGATGGAATCTGATCGCCTTTGACTATCATTTGGGAAGGAATCCCTACGTTATTTTCCAACAAGGCATTGAGTGCACGTCTTTGGAGCTATGTGAAATGGTGGTAGTCCATTCAATATTTTTCGATTCTGCAACACTTTAAGACCCTTCCAACTTAGATGTCCATACCGTTCATGCTAGATTGCAGCAAGATCTGAGGTTTGAGAAGTGAGACACCTCACTGATGCACCAGTATCTTTTACTTGCTTTGCAAAGATGGGAAACATCCGGTCTGTAGTCATGTTTGTTTCCATGATTAAACCTCATGTATCATGAAAGATCCTGCATTTATTCTGCTTGATCAGAACAACCAACCCCTTCTCCTACAGCTAGCCAAGGCTAAGTGAATTACTGGTTAACTCGGGAACATAAAATACTTCTGTAATCACATGAATTATGCCACAAATCTCCAAGCTAACATTGCCTTTGCCTGCAACCTTGATGATAAGATTCTTCCCAAGTTTTACTACCTCACGAAACGAACAACCCAGATTAGTAAAGAATCCAACCTTGCCACACATATAATTGCTGCATCCCGAATCCAAGTACCAAATGTGTCCTTCAAAGTTGGATGTAGGTTCAATCAATGCCATTAACAATATCTCATCTCGGCATTCAGTAAGATTGGTCCTCATATTACTAGATTGTCGATGACATTCCCACTGAAAATGTCCTAAATTATGTATAACACTCAACCACGGATCTATCTTGTCTAGATTCAAATCGACCTCTACCACGCCCTCTACCACGCATAGATGATCATCCATATTCTCTTTGCTCCAGAGAAAGTTTCACCTGCAAGGCTCACTGAGCTTGTTGTTCATCATTCACAGTCCTGGAGATCCTCTGCTCATGGACCAACAGGCTACTCTGAAGCTCATCTACTGACAACTGATCAAGATTGTTAGATTCTTCAACCGAGCAGACAACACAGTCATACCTGGTAGTTAGAGAACAAAGAATTTTCTCTACCAAGGTGACTTCCTTCATTTTTTCTCCATGGGCTCGCATCTTGTTAACCATTGATAGTGTACGACAAAAGTAACTGGTGATCGTTTCCTCCATTGTCATTTGTAGAACCTCAAACTCCTTATGGAGAGTCTGAAGTTGAGCACGCTTGATACGAGTATTGCCTTAATTTTTCTGCTTCAAAGAGTCCCAAATCTCCTTGGTTGTATCCTTACGCAATATTATCTCCAGAATAGATCGGTCAATAGCATGAAATAGGTAATTTTTTGCCTTCAAGCCCTGCAATTTGAGTGCCTCAAACAATTTTTCAGAACCTATTACTGTTGTGTTGAGTCTAGGTTCGATCAGATTCCAATATTCCTTGGAACGAAGGAAATTCTCCACGAGCATACTCCAATGGTTATGATGTCCATCAAACTTCGGAATTGCTGGCTGCATGAAACCACTTTCTGAAGACATGATATGAAGGATGCAAGTCCTCTGTTTGTTACTGCTAGGAACGTTCGCTCCAATACCAGATGATGGGAATTGAGAGATGATTTGTGAAGTGTGGTGTGAATTATGTAAAGAACAAAACAGAGAAATAGAACACATGCATAACTAGAAATTTGATCCGGCCCATAAGTACGGGTTGTGGGCTGCCCGGCCCATAATCGGGTCACCGGGCCTTGAAGTAAATCGAGCCCGTAAATATAGGTCTCGTGTGTGGGTGCATGTGGGGGTAAATATTAGGAATGGGATGTCATCATTAAAACCATGATATCAAGATGATAGATTTTCCCCACAATTCCTATTTTAAACTAGTCCAAGAAGTGTTTCCCAATCGGTGTGGGACAAACACTTCAACACTCCCCCTCAAGTCCGACTAGGCAAGCCATATTGGACTTGAATACGCACACCGTATAAGTACAGCAGAAATATTCGGGCCTCAACCTGGGCTCTGATATCAACTAGAAATTTAACCTGACCCATAAGTACGGGTCGCGGGCCACTCAACCCATAATTGGGTCATCGGGCCTAGGAGTAAATCGAGCCCGTAAATACGGATCTCGTGTGTGGGTTCATATGGGGATAAATATTAGGAATGTGGATGTCATCATGATATCAAGATGATAGATTCTCCCCAAAATTCCTATTTTAAACTAGTCCAAGTATTTCCCAATCGATGTGGGACAAACACTTCAACAGCATACACCTGAACCAATTTGGAAAAGATTTCCTTGATTAATTGAAAGAAGAGTTCTGTACATAAATAGGTGAAATGAAGAAAAGATTGAAAGCAGAGCGTGCCAGATAATGTCAGACTTGTAACTGCGACTTCAAGCCATTCTGTTTGTCATCACTACGTGACTTCTTCATTAATGTAGGAACACGTTTTTCAGACCAAGTCTTGCGCTTCTTACTTCATAGTTTGAGGCTGACTCCTTCAATGACTTGTAACTAACATAGCTAAGTAGTGGCAGCAATCACGTTCTTCATGACATGGTTCACAGGGTCCCTAACATGCATTAGCATTCAATTCGGGTGGTGGTGTGTCTTGGGAAGTATGCAGGACCAGTTCGATTCTCGACACGACATTCGTTGCTGGCTTGCTGCTGCAGCCAAGCCACCGACACCGATGATGGTAAATTTCTCCATGTTTTCCAATACGTTTTCAATATTCTGAGTATTAGAGCTCATACTACTCAGCTCAGCTCTATAGGTTCAGCTGAATTGCTCGAATTAATCCCTAAATTGCTCATTGTGGTGTCAGCTTGTTCTGTATTGGCAACATAATTGATTTTCTTACCCAAGTTAGGATAGCCAAAATCCTCAATTTTCTTAGACACTATATTTTAAGTAGACGTTGTATTAGGTTCATGGGACCATGCGCCATTTCTCTATAGAATAGGCTCCTTATGACCAGCCGCATGATTAACTTGGATTGTTGTTAAGTCTGGCCATTCCTGGTCTCGCCATTGAGTCCATGCTTTGGGCTAGGTGGGAATTGTGTTGAGGTCTTGCTTCTACCAAGCTCATCTACCAGTTGCAAGAGCTCCCTTCGCTTCTTCTTCCAACATTAAAGTGAACACTTCATCACCTGTATCAATCTTGAACTTTGAGTAAATGTTGCTTGTAGAAGTGGTCAGGATTAGAGTTCTGGCAAACTGCATTTCAGTTTGATCACAGGTTTTTTCATTTATTTCCAACAGAGTTCTATCTGAGATGTCATTTCACTAAAAAACTCTTCCCACCAGGAATGCAGTGATGTTACTCGGATCTTGATCCGTGCAGGTCGTACTATTTTGCCATTCATTACTTTCCATGTCCTCAGATTGTGTAGGCGGGCACGACAACTGAATAGTTGCCTCATCACTAATCAATCTTATTTTGTCTTCCATGTTTGCTAACTTCAGTAAGATTTCCCCTCCCTCAAGGCGTACGAATTTACCTCTTGCGTAAGAGCTCTCCTCCAATATTTTTTCTAGTGATTTCAAGTCTAAGATAGGAGATGGCAGTCCTACCAGCTTTCCAACCATGTAGATTTTTCAGGACTAGGCATGAACTTAATCGTTTTCGCATTCACTTCTCCCTCAATCCCAAAATTAAGTGCCTCACGAAGCTTGCCATCATGCTGGTTGCTCAAATATTCTCTTGGCTTTGCAGGTGCTGAAGCTCTGGTTAATTCTCCAGGCTGTTGGGCCCAAGTTGACATACAACTTGCAAATTCCTACTCTAATACCATTTAGGTTGCCAATTAATTCCTTCAAATTAGTTGTGTTGTCAAACCGGATAAATTTATATCTTTTACCTTGAAAAAACATTCTTGGTGGCGAGTGAACGTCTCGAATTGAGCCTACTGCTCAAAGAAGTTCCAGAGGTCCTTAACAGTCCAAGGTGGAGAAAAATTTGCTATGAAAAGTGAAGTTGTATTGGCTCTGAGTTCTTCAATGAAATGATGAAGTTTCTTGGTATTGTTGCTCATCCTCATATCCGTGTGACATCTCGTTGATTCACATGAACCTTCATCCAAATTGGTACTTCCCACAGCAAGTGTTTCATGGAGGGCGGTAGCCAAATTCTCCCTGCCATACCCTAAGTCCCAGACTGAAGAGGGGTAATGGATAAAGGTGGAGGAGGAGCCGGTGCCAGTGGTCGCCAAATGACCGGGGTGATAGTTTACTGTATGGTGTTTGCCCATGTACAACACTATTATGGGGATATTTCCCACCACGTCTAATTTTGGGTATTTGATCAACATCTCCCTATTTCATTGCCATGAGCAGCTGCAAACAGCATTGGATGCGGGATTTTCCTAGTAAAACTTCAAGTTGATCCGTTACTTTGATCCCAATCGCACTTGCAATTAGCATTGGATGAGAGACTTCGTCTAACTCGTCTTGTGTAACCGTATTTACGTTCTCACTCAATTGTAATTTCTATAACACATATTGTCATTTTTGCTGCTGCATTTTCTCTATTCAAAGTTTCGAGATTTCCGCACTTTCATTTTACGCAAGAGTTTTGTTGTATGGCTCTCGTTTTGGTTCAATGGGCGAAAAGGTATGGGCTAGTGTATGGCCCAACATCTTGGGCGACCCATTAATTCCAACAATGTTGTGGCGGGGCATTCGCAAAAGTAACCTTATGAGAAATCTGTTTTTGAAAAGTAACCTTTGAACAAAAAAAATTGCAAATGTAACCTCCATCTTTAAAAATAAATCAAAAATCGAATATATTTTAGTTTATGACTAAACGGTTACTACTAAATAACCAGCTAACTTAACCACACTCATTCCCGCCAAACCCATCTACAACCATACGGAAACACGGTGACCGGAAAATCGAAAATCTGCATTTTTTTTTATTTCGTGTTTCCATTTCTTCACCCTTCCCGGCTCAACGACGGGTCCAAAAACATATTCAGAGAGTAACATACAGAGATTATCGACGGGCCCAGCATGAAAAGGGTGCATTTTAAGCTGGTTTATTTGTTGAATGTGCGTTTGACTCCGAGTTCTAGCTGATTTATGGCACTATCGTTACAATCGAGAGATGAGT
>JAOYMZ010041504.1:0-15177 GCA_025802335.1 Pinguicula primuliflora | reverse complement strand
ATCTGCGTATGCAAGATGGGAAATACTGGGGCTTTCTTGTGTTGTGAGGTATGAGAATTTTGGGTTTTGTATGTTCCTTAAGTTGATGTTTCTACTTAGCGCTTCTGCATTCAGCCCCATGCATTCTCTCTCTAAGTCGCTAAATAAAATTTGAAGGCCAACACCAACACTGTCTAATTTCTCTAAGGGTGATTCTACACGTATCACACATACCGAAGAAGTAAACCGAATGGGACATAATACCCCATCACCAAGCGCACCAACATATTGTCAGGAGGTGTTATTTTGGTCATTTTCAGCTCATTCGGTCTAAATATTCGGTAGGAAGGTAGTACAAGTAGAGTTTTCCTTTCTCTAAATTGTTGGAGCAATGAAATGAGGAATTTGAACAATAAATTTCATACCATCCACTGGCAGCAACTGAAAGAAGGAACCCTATGGCAGCAAGAATGAATTGAGAATCCTCTCGCAACAACTGAAGGAAGGGTTTTGCTTTTCCGTTTGGTGGACGGCTCGACAGATGACGGGATTAAGGGAATAGACAAGAATCCTTATTTTATTTTATTCAATAAATTGGAGTTTTGATCTGGACCGCCGGCTATCTGGAGTCCAATCATTTAGTCGGGAGCAGAAAAAATCTCATGGAACTAGTCAAATTTAATTGAAAGGGGATATAACTCGGGTGGGCTGGTGATGGACCTTGGCAAAAACGACCACTCCTTTTAGAGGCCCAATTCACAATTTTCAGGGAGGCGTAGAACTCCACCAAGAAAGGAAAATGGTGAACTCCGTCGAGTACGGCGAGGAACCCGCCATCACACAGTTTTCACACCACCACACTCACCCCCACCCCAACATCCCGGCCACACGAACTAATCATGCAGACATAGGATTGGCAATTTTGCCCCGCACCGATCTGGGGCAGGGGATAAGTGTCCCATCCCGGACCCGCCCCGGTACTTAGATACAATTTATATTTTTTTTGTACAATTGTTTTCTTATAGTTGTTTCAAATTTAGAAAAAAAATTTAAAAAAATAACGTTCATAAAGAATAAAATAGAGATTAAAATTGTTATGGTATTTTTTTAAGATTTTAATATTTTTTGAATTTATTTTTCTACTTCAATATATATTTTTATATTAATTTTTTTTAAGTGGTTTATATGCAAGGGCGAGTCCGGATCGGACAGTCGGGGGAGCGGGTCAGACTGACTTGCCCTGCCCTATTGCCATCCTTCATGCAGTAGTATGGAACCGCGACCTCGAAGAGAAGTCGCCTCAAGAAAACCTAGCTAGACCTCATGTGACGGGCGTAGGCAAAAAATTGGCTCTAAATGAAGTAGCTGAAGCAGGAAGGAAATTGAGAACTCGCATTTAACCCACGGTGAGTGGATTTTGTTCCAGGGAAAGGGACTAGGTCATTCATAAACTTGTATTTCTCAAGTTCTAGGTAACAAAAAAAAGTTCTAGGTAACTGTTCTTTGTTCGTTTGATTTTGCTTTCGGTTAACGGGTTCAGTGCGAACTGGGGGTGAACCTTGGGCAGTTTGATATTCCTTTAGCGAGCTTGCCAATTTGAGATATTATGTTCGGAATAACATTGAGTGCATTACGTGTTGGTAGACGGCTCCTGTACCACCCATTAATGATATTGTCTACTCCCGCCGCAAGAAGTAAAGAGTGTGGAGCTCGAGGCATTAAGAGTGTGAAGCTCGAGGTATTTGGAAGTAGACCCGCCGGCCGCATTGAAGGCGAGTCTTAGAGACCAGAGCATCTATAAGAGTAGCAGGGGCTGTAGGCAGAAGATATGAAGAAAATTGGGTCTACGTATATTTTTTATTATGTTCCTTTTGAGCATTGTATTGTAATCTTGCCAAAAACAATTTTATTGTATTGTAATCTTCCCAAAAACAATTTGGTATCGGAGCCGCATTAACCCTAGCCGCCGTCCGAATCGGGCGCCCGTCTCCTCGGCTGCCGACGCGACCTTAGCCCACGTCTGAGCAAATCTTGCTGCCGCACCTCTGTGCGTGCAAGGCTTGCGCACGAGCCCGATCATCGTGCATCTGGCAACAATCCTGTCCTGCAAAATTGAGTCACTAAGCTTCTTTGTCGTCCCTTTGAAATTGACGCTGCGGGCTTCAAAATTGAAACCGTGATATGGTGAGTTGCTAGTTTTCCCCTCTTACCGATTCAAACTTGGGGATTTGGTTCAGCTCGAGCAGTGCAGTCCCATCAGAAAAAAGGACTTTTCGGGCCGTGGCAGCCACTGTGAGGAATCAAAAGGCCGAAGTAGCACCGGATACGCCGTAGGAGTTGGGCATTCGATTGGAGTCTGACAGTTGAAGGATTAGAAACGAAGATACTATCGAGGAGCACAAAAAAATGGTTGAAATTTGAAGCTCTTTGACTTGGGAGTTGAGAAGGGACAAGACCTCAACATTGAAACTAGTGCCAAATGATGGTGGTAAGAGGGGCCAGCTTTTTTTCTATGGGTATTGTTGAGTTTTTTGTTGGTGCGGGTTATTTTTATTGATGGGTTGTGGATAAATTATTTGTTGAAATATGGAGTCTAAAGAGTTAGAAGCTTTGAGTAAAGTAGACCCTGAGGTTTTGAAAATGGTGATTGGGCTCGTAAAAAATACTAGTGTGTTCGAAACTTCTTCTAAGATGCAGGTTAAGCTAGATCTTCCACCTATAGATCTGAAGCTTGATGGTTCAGATAATTACTTGAGTTGGGCACGTCGTGTTGAGGCTACCTTATTGGGAAGGAAGCTTGATGGATACTTGACGGATCCTGCTATCTATGTGACTGATGGGTGAAAATCTCATGAATCCACTCTTGCTACACTGTTTGCCTGGTTACTGAACTCTATGGTACCCTCTGTTGCCTCGAGTGTTGATAGGATTGCCTTTGTAAAGGATATCTGGGCTAAGTTGAAGCAGACCTATTGTGGGGTTGAGAATCATATGCGAGTGTTTGAGATTCGGCGTGATATTCAGGCATTGGTTCAGGGTGATCGGACTGTGCAGGAGTATGCTATTGAGCTTGAGCGTCTGTGGATACATCTTGATCATTTCTCTCGACCTAGTTGTAGTAATCCCATGTATACGAGCAGACAGGATACAATCGTTTCCCGGACCATGAAATTCTTGAATGACTTGAACCTGGTCTTTGATCAACGGAGAGCAGTTCTCTTGTCTCAGCCAGTTATTCCGCCTCTTGATGAGGCCATTGCAGCTATCATGCAGGAGGAGAGTCGCATGCGGCTGCATTCTAGTTTTGTGGTACCTGTTCCCTCTGGTGCTCGTTCTGCTCTTGTTGTATCTCTGGCAGGCACGTAAGGGGAGACTCGTCGTTGTTTTAACTATAATGAAATAGGCCGTGTGAGCAGGTTATTCCTAAGCCACCTCGCTTACGCGAGACATGGGGACGTGGTCAGTATGGTGGTCGAGGTCGTGGAGGTCAGTTTGGAGGTCATGGTAGTAGAGGAAGTCGTGGTGGTCGAGGAGGTTTTCGTGCGAATCTGACAGTTGTTGAGGAGTAGGGTGCCATCGCTGCGATACCTGAGGCAGGGCACGCGACATGGGATGATGTCAGCTGGCGACAGCAGCACACTGGAGGGAATCGTCCCCCTGGTGACCAGGGTGACTATGGATATCATGCTCATGTTGCTTCCGACACTTCTGCTGCTTATGCATTACCTTCTGCTTCTTCTTCACTCACTCCTAGCTGGATAGTTGATTCGGGGGTCTCTCGACATGTGACTGGTACTTCTGGGGAGTTATGTTCCTATACTCGACTACCCATATCGGAGAGCATCCATACTGCTGATGACACTGCTCAACCTATGGTTGGTAAGGGTACAGTGAGATGCACTGGTTCTTTGACTCAATTGGATGTCTTACATGCTCCCTCCTTTCCAGTGAATCTTTTATCTATTAGTGCTATTATTCTTCAACTGAATTGTGTTGTCTCTTTTGATATCCCTAAGGTGATCTTCCGGGAGAAAGGGACGGGATGGTGTCTTGGGACTAGAACGTGACATAAAGGTTGTGGTATCTGGATCGAGACTGTATGGGATCCGCTCTTTCGTCTATTATCGTTGGTTCTGATGGTCGTTCTGTGGAGGACTTGTTGATGCTTTATCATAGGCGTCTTGGTCATCCTTCATTTAGTATTTTGAGTTGCTTGTACCCATCCTTTTCTGGAAAAGCAAATAAATAGAAACTGGTATGTGATGCATGCAAATTTGGCAAACATACGAGAAGCTCCTATGCTAGTGGTGGTAGTAGAAGCTCGTCCGTTTTTGATGTGATACATTCTGATGTTTGGGGACCCTGCCCCACAGTTGTTGTGAATGGTTTCAAGTACTTTATGTCCTTTATTGATTGTTGCTCTCGTGTGACATGGCTTTATTTGATGAAAAGTAAGAATGAAGTATTAGGCTGTTTTAAAGATTTTCACAAGCATGTTCAAACTCAGTTTGGTGCAGTTGTGAAAGTATTGCGCTCTGATAATGGTACTGAGTATACCAATCTGGCTTTTGAGGAATATATGTCATCCTAGGGTATCATTCATTAGACAACTTACCCATACACACCAGAACAAAATGAGGTGGCTGAACGAAAGAATCGACATCTACTTGAGGTTGCCCGGAGCATGATGATTTCGATGAATGTCCCCAAGTACTTATGGGAATAGGCTGTTTTGATGGCTGCCCTATTAATTAATCGGATGCCTTCTCGTGTGTTAGATTGGAAGTGTCCCTTCGAGGTATTGACTGGTCAACGGGGAGAGCTCCTTCCATTGCGTATTTTTGGTTGTGTCTGCTTTGTACAGGACCGCCGACCATCTGTTGGTAAATTGGATTCCCGAGCCCTAAAGTGTGTATTTGTTAGATATTCTGCGACTCAAAAGGGATATGTGTGTTGGAGCCCTGTCGAGAGGCAATTATTTGTGAGTATGGACGTTACATTTCGGGAGCATGAGCCTTATTTTGCTGAGAAGATATCTCCTTTCTGTGAATTATTGGATGTGCCATGTAGAGTGAAGAGTGGTACTAGAGATGGAGGTGCAAGTGTTCAGGCTGAGCTTGAAAGTATTGTGAGTGTTGGTCTTATTCCCTGTCCTATTGTGCTGGTTGGAGTTGATGAACCTGAGAGCTCACATGCGGGTGGTGAGACTCAGGTCCAGGGGGAGGACACTTATACTGTGTTGGTTCGAGATTTATTTGTCAGTCCTTCACCCGTCCCTTCTCCGAAGATGCCTACTCTGGATGCGACTCCTAATCCTACAGGTGATATGGTTCCTCTTTCTCTTGCTCCTACCCCTGTTGTAGTGCGAAGATCCTCTCGCGTTAATGCGGGGGTTCCTCCTGATTGATATGGTTATGATATTGATGATTATGTATCATATTCTCATTTGTCACCTGCACATGAGTCATTCATTGCATCATTGGATAGCGTCTCTATTCCTAACTCGTGGCAGGTTGCGAAGACAGACCCAAAATGGAAGACAGTCATGTTTGAAGAACTGGGAGCTCTTGAGAAGAACACGACTTGGGAGTTGGTGGTACTGCCACCAGGGAAGAAAGCTGTTGGATGCAAGTGGGTGTACACCCTGAAGCAGAATCCGGAGGGACGCATTGAACGCTACAAGGCATGGTTGGTGGCAAAGGGCTACAGTCAGACATACGGCATTGACTATGATGAGACCTTTGCACCCGTAGCGAAGATGAGCACTATGAGGAAACTTATCTCCCTGGCAGTCAATGGAGGATGGAAGTTGCACCAACTGGATGTGAAGAATGCATTTCTTCACGGATATTTACTTGAGGAGGTATATATGGAAATACCCCCTGGATTCGAAACCAACAACACAATGGGTAAGGTGCTTAGACTCAAAAAATCTCTTTATGGGCTAAAACAATCTCCCTTGGCGTGGTTTGACAGGTTTCAAAGGGCTATGAAAGGCATGGACTATCAACAAGTTAATGCAGATCATACAGTATTTTTCAGGCATCATAAAGATCATATCACCATTCTGGCAGTATATGTGGATGATATGATCATTACAGGTGATGATGAGAGTGAGATTGCTAAGCTCAAGGAGAAGTTGGGAAAGGAGTTTGAGGTGAAGGACCTCGGGTCACTACACTATTTTCTTGGGATTGAGATAGTACATGGGGTCGATCAGATAGCTCTGTCACAGAGGAAGTACACACTAGATCTCCTCACTGATACTGGGATGCTGGGATGTAAGCCAGCTGTCACACCTGTTGACCAGAGGGTCAAGTTGAAAGCAGATGGAGGAGAACCAGTCGCTCGGGAGAGATATCAGAAGTTGGTGGGCAGATTGATCTATCTGACTCACACTCGACCTGACATATCATTTGCTGTGAGTGTGGTGAGCCGGTATATGCACGACCCTAGAAAGGATCACATGGATGCTGTATATCATATACTGAGGTACTTGAAGAGTGCACCTGGGAAGGGACTGACTTTCAGAAAGAATGGACACTTAGATATTGAGGGTTTTTGTGATGCTGATTGGGCAAGTTGTGCTGATGACAGAAGATCAACCTCAGGGTATTGTATGTTTGTGGGAGGCAACCTAGTCTCATGGAAGAGCAATAAACAATACGTGGTTGCTAGATCTACCGCTGAAGCGGAGTACCGAGCCATGGCCTTAGGGGTTGCTGAGATGTTATGGTTGAAGTCCCTATTGTCAGAACTCAAGCTGGAACATAAAACAAAAATGAAGTTATGGTGCGATAGTCAGGCTACTATTAGTATTGCCTAGAATCCTGTACAACACGACAGGACCAAACATGTGGAGATCGACAGGTTCTTCATAAAAGAAAAGCTGGAGAGTGGAGCATTAGAGCTTGGTCATGTGGCGACAAGAGACCAAATAGCGAATTGCCTCACAAAAGGACTGAGCTTGATAGACCTAACTCGTTTGTGTAACAAAATGGGCTTGTTTGATGTCTTTCGCCCATCTTGAGGGGGAGTGTTGGTAGATTACTAACATGACTATGAGTAATGTGACGACTCCTGTACCACCCATTAATGATATTGTCTATGCCAGGCGCAAGAAGTCAAGTCAGTGAAGGGCTCGAGACATTAAAGAAGGGAAGCAGAACCAATGTCGATGGTTGAAGCAATTAAGAGAGTAGCGGTTATAAGAAGAAGGAAACAATCCAATAGATTTGTGTCGTATCTTTTATTCTGTTTTTCACAATGTAATCTCCCTGAGTATTTTTTCCTTTCCCTGATAGATCTTCACATCGTTCCTTACAAATCAGAGGTTTTTCCTTGGTCGGATTAATTAAATGTTGGAGCAAGGGTCTTCAATTGGTTTGTGACGGACGATGGGAAGTTTTTCTCTTGCTGAGTGAGTATGTGACGCCGTTAAATCAACACTAGAAACAAACTGTTGGCCCTTTTTGGTTGCTATGATTTGTTTTTGAGTAATGCTAGGTATACAATTTTTTTTTGTACAAACTAATACTAACTATTGGATTAAATCTAATCTTATTTAGATCATATTTTTGAATGACCAACACATCAATCCAATGCGCATTACTAATTTGTACAATAAAAAAAATTGTACACCTAACATTTTTGTGATCCAACGCAACAATGTTATTGTGGACCCTTTATTATGGAGCGGAAAAAATCTGCCACTTGGCCCCATCCTTTGGAATTTGAGCCCACACGCAAAATGCTTTCCTCCAGCCATCCGCAAACCATCCCAACCATCCCTGAAACTAGTCATCAAGAAGAGCACTCACCGATCGGAAATCTCACCGTCCATCTGCGATTGCGAAGATGATGCACATGACTTTCTACTGGGGGACGAAAGTCACAATCCTCTTCGATTCATGGAAGACGGATTCGTGGATCAGCTATTTACTCGCCCTGCTTGCCTGCTTCATTTTCTCGCTGTTCTACCAATACATGGAGGACCGTCGGATTCGATTCAAGCTCCTGTCGGTTTCCGGGAAATCGGCGGCTCCTGCCTCGGGAATCGCCGCCCCCCTGCTCAATTCGAAGCCCGGAGGCGGCGGGAAATGGGCGCCGGTGCAATTTGCTGTGGCGATCTTGTTTGGGATCAATTCGGCGATCGGGTATCTCTTGATGCTGGCGATTATGTCGTTCAACGCCGGCGTTTTCCTAGCGGTGGTGGTGGGCCTTGGCGCCGGATATATGCTGTTTAGAGGCGGCGATGGGGATGTGGACGGCGGCGTGGAGAATCCATGTGCCTGTGCTTGATACAGATTCTGTGATTTTGTGTACACATTATACACATATTGTGATATGTACGACTTCATCATACACATATAAGTAATACAAACATTGATCCTTTTGGGAAATGTTCTCTCTTGTTAACAGCAGAAATCTGATCTATATCCGAATTAAGTTTAAACTGTTTCTACAAACAATGTGACTCGAGTGGATGAACAGTTTTACCTTACTGGCACAGGCAAGGTTTTTGCAGCATCAATGAAACAATGAATCCTGTCCAGGACAGGGTTTCTATGTAGTTGTTGCCTGGTCTCAAACCAGCCGTAGCTGCTGCTGCACACATATTTTCCATTGATTTTCGACAGCTCTAACTGTTCAACTGCTGATCAATTTTCAATGCCACTAGTTCACTCTCCTGTTGTAGACTTCTTGGCTTCAGACTCTTGGGAAACCATCTTTTGAAACTCTCTGGTAACCTGGAAGAACCAATCAAACTATGATGCAGAAACAAATTTTAACAGCAGCTAATGATCATGAAACAGTTATAAAGAACGTGTGGACGAAGATAAGTGCAAAGCTGTCTGAGCCCAAGATTTCTTATGACTTACAAATCTAATCTCTCATATATGGCCCTCCGAACTGAGGAGTTGAGACCATAGGCTACCGAGTTGAAGAGGCCCTTGAACAAACACGAGACGAAGGAAGTTTTAAGTTTTGGAATCAGAATTTGAAGATAGTGTGTCGTAAGTATCGCTCATTTACCATAAGTGCAGCCATGCCAACATCGAGAACAGAAAGCCAAAAGATTTTATGACCAGGATCAATGAAGTCATGTATGCGGTTGATTGTTCCAAAGAACCATGATCCGATCAGAATAAGAGGATAATAACCCCATCTGTTTAGCGCCTATTGCAGAAGGACAAGGGAAAAAATGAGTAATGGTCAAGATCATACATGTTTAATATTTCCGACAGTATAGAGATACATGCGTCTGGCTTTAGTAATAGAGAGACTCATCATACTATTTCATCTAGTACGTGATAAAAGGAAGGGACTGTGAAAATTCTATACTAAGATGTGCTAGGTCATCTTCATTTTCTTGATAAAAGGAAGGGACTGTGAAAATTCTAAACTAAGATGTGCTAGGTCATCTTCATTTTCTTGAGCAGAAAATATTGGTACACAAGCATGTTCTACTATTGAGGCGAAAAGATGAAAATAGAATGATTAATTGACAATTTGATGCTTCCGTAACTACACTGCTTCTGATTATTTACACCGTCCGTAACACAACATGAAAGGAAAACAAAATTTACCTTCATATCTGGCCGTGCATCTGACTCATAAGCTCTTTCTGACATACCAACAGCCATCTGAAAAGGCAGATTTGTACAATAACCGCGAACTGGTTAAATATAGGCGCATTCTTGCATATAATTTAGCCTCAAGCAAAAAATTTCAGAAATTATGCATCGGTAGGAGGAGAAATCCAGACATACACGGGTCGCATTGTTTAGCATGCGTATCACTTGGAAGTAGGTGATGCCATTGAAAAGAAATGCACCCCAAAGTGGTGCATAAAACGTGAAAAAATGAACCAGCTGCAATGTAAAAAAAAAAAGAACATTATATATAGACTCGTTTTCGAGGAATAACATTACAATACAATTAAATAGTTACTAGTACTAAAATAAGGTTCAACTAATGTACTGAGACAACAGAGAGTAATTTTTTTTATCAATTCGACTATTATGTAATCTAACACAGTTTCACAAATATACAGTTATAATTATTTAGGAATCGGTCATGCACTCGCTCATGTTATTTAAATTTTATCATCTACTACGTAGTTTGATCACATAAAGGGCAAGCATAGCAACAAAAGGCAACAACAAAAATATCAACTAGCAATTAAAGACATATAAATTCAATTTATACGCCAATCCATATATGCGAAAAACAAGTTCGGCAACCTCAATATGTAAAACATGCATCGCTATTAATCTCCCAGGGTGCAAGCATACGCTAGATTACGTAAGTAAAATACCATCAAATCCTCATCCTGACCCCGTTCAGTTAAACAATTACATCAGCTACAATGTGTCTATTCTTGCCTTTCCCCTACGTCCTGTTTGTGCCCAGCACCAAACAGCTACCCGTCTTATATGACTGTGATCATTGCCAATAGAGCGAATTACGGTCAGGACAATAGAAGTTCCTGCAGGAGTTGTACGTACTCTGAATATGTCAAGCAATAATTAAAAACATAAAGCTCCTTAAAGGAAATGAATGGAGGGAGTACTTGTAGAGAACAGACTACATAAAATTAAAATCATACCCCAGACATACAAATGAAACATTGGCCCTAAATCCTCCACATCAGTTTTATGTCGAACAACTGTGCGGTGCAGAGTGAAAGCAATTGTTGTTGTCCATAGAAAAGAAGCAACACAGAAAAAATGAGTGGTGTAGCCCTGAGCATAACAAAAGTATCCTTTAGAAGGATCCCTGCAAAAAACACCTACATCTTTTAGAAGAGAAATACTTCATGGTCCAACGACGGTACAATATTTTCTGCATATGATACAGGCAGTACTTACCCAATGATGCCAAAGAAGCTGCACAGCATGTCCTACACCAAAAACACAACAAAAACTTTACATTCTGCATTAATTTCATCATCATATAATCAGTGACGTGTCTCCATTCTATTAAATCTGTTCAATAGGATTTTCATTCCAACTTTGAAGTTAATGGGCTAAACCTATGGCCAGAAAATTTTATTCCTGGATTTACTTCAATAGATAAACAAAACTGCGATCAGCTAGAATTAATGCACTAGTAACTTAGAACATACAGCACAAGTCTTCACACAAAAATAATTCCATCTAATTCCAGAGTGACAACAAATTCAAACAGCTAACTCAAAACAAAACTACACCGGTTTTGCTACTAAGTGTTCATTAAATCCAATTTAACAGAAACTCATAGGTCCAAAACCGCGGATTTTGTTGTCCAACACAGCAAATCCTAAAGCATTACTCTGATCTCTGTTGGAGGTATAACCGTAAATGTAAATGGAATAGTCAGAAGCATGGCTTACTGAGAGAGCGAGGAAGAAGATAAGCTTGAAGGAGAACTTGCGGAGTTCTTTGAACGACAGGTAGCACAGAACTATGAATCCAGAGCCGATAAGAGAGAGTGTGGATGCGCCAGTGTTTACGGTGGTCAAAAATCCCCTTTCCGACGGCGTTAAGCTCCCCCAAGCAGCCAGCACCGTCGACATTGCGTCAGGTGTTCGACGAATTCCTAGTAAATTTGATCGAACACGTAAAGAAAGGCGACGGAAAAACTACCCTGATTGCCCAATAAAATTCATAGTCATTAAGAATTTAATCAATGGAGTAAGCAACGAGTGGCTTTGGCCGAGTGGTTAAGGCGTGTGCCTGCTAAGTACATGGTGTTTCACCGCGAGAGTTCGAATCTCTCAGGCCACGACTCTATTTTGGCCTTTTTTTGCACCCAGTGGTGTTGCACAAATGCTAAATCACACCGGAGTCTCGCCAATTCTTCACGATTTTTATACCACGTCAGCATTAATAAATTTAAAATAAAAAAAGATGAAAACTTTTTTTACCTCCGTCTTCCCGCTCACCTTCCCTCCCTCTTTCCCTCATCCCGCTCACCTCCATCCTCCCAAAAAAGTGCAGCCCCAAATCTCTTGCATTCCGTCACAAAACAGAATCGTCAATCGGAATCATTCAGAATCGGACTGCATTCCGCCGTCACAAAATAGAATCGTCAATTGGAATCATTCAGAATCGGCCTGCATTCTGAATCCTCGTGGTATTAACCTCGTTCAGGATTCGGAATCCATCCCAGCCTGCGATACCGGCCGGAAAGGACTGCAGAGCTGTTCAAGCCCAGCGATACGGGCCTGCAATCTAGTCTGATATAACATTTCTGGTAACCAACGATTCTGCGATACTTATAACATTTCTGATATGATTTTGCTTTGGTTATGTGATACTTATAATGTTTCCAAATCTGATACTCGAACCAATGTTGATGTTATAATTTCTAAGTTCATAGATTTGATAATTTCCTGTGAATTGATGATTATTATGTTATATTCTACTTCATAGGTTTGGTATTATATTGATACTCAAACCAACGATTCTGCTTGATTAATATATTCTACTTGTATTTTGCATTGAATTGATGATAAATTTGTTATTCTGTTGATGCTATAATTTCTAATCTAATACTCACACCAACTATCAGAATTGTGATAGCTAATGTAATGATTTATATATTCCGATTTTTTTTTTTGTAAGCAGATTTTGTATTCGGTTGATATTATGATTTCTATGTTCAGTTTTTAAATTCTGTTTATGTTATATTTGGGATTATGCGTTTATGATTTCTTCAGAAGTGGGGCATCGAATTGAGAATGAACATGGACAGCTCGACATCATATGATGGCGG
Organism: Pinguicula primuliflora; assembly: GCA_025802335.1. Classification (NCBI taxonomy): domain Eukaryota; kingdom Viridiplantae; phylum Streptophyta; class Magnoliopsida; order Lamiales; family Lentibulariaceae; genus Pinguicula; species Pinguicula primuliflora. The sequence continues at coordinate 2,436 of JAOYMZ010041504.1, read as the reverse complement.
TCATTTAGATTTTGAGGATGATCAAGTATTTGAAGAAAATGTTGTTTGGGAAGAAGAACAGGAAATTGATTTGGAAGAACCGAGAAAGGGGTTGAGTTTTGAGTCTAAAGATATCGTGCATAATTTTTACAAAAGTTATGCACGGAAGAAAGGATTTGGAGTGACTTTGTATAGGACTAAATATAATAAAGAGACTGGGAAATGCTACATAACATTTTGTTGCAATCGTGCTGGAATTGAGCATAGAAGATCTTCTGAGATCACCTCACCATCAGTACAATAGGTGAGAATATGTAGCAAAAAAAAGAACAAAAACAACATAAGATTTTAGATAAAATAAGATTATCCTTGGTTCACGCACTGCATTACAACAGTGGGAATGGAAATGCAATGCTAGAACAGAGGAACCACTTGAAGGAGTAGCAACCAACAGAATTACTTGAACTCAGATACGAAGTGAAAAGAATCAGCTTTTCTCGGGTTGCACATCTCCCTGGAAGAATGATTAACCAACACTGGCATCCTCATCACAACTCATCAGTACTTAGGAAGCAGAAGCAACCAACTGAAAAATGATTAACCAATATTAGCATCCTCATAACCTATATATAGGGGACTGTAGAGCACTTGCACGTAGGGAAGGTGAGGGGAGTCAATTTAGAGGTAGGAGAAGAGGGGGAGGGAAAGAGAGTACATGGTGGAAAAATGTAGGGAGGATTGCGAAGGAAGAATGGTTTGAGGGGATGATGAAATTAAGAGTGGGGGATGGGAAGCGGATAAAATTCTGGGACGATGTTTGGGCTGGGAATTCTGCACTCAAGAATGGGTTTGAGAGATTAAAAAGGATAGATTTATTACAGGAGGGTTCAATTGCACAACATGGGCGTTGGACTGAGGGAGATGGGAATGAATATGGCTATGGAGGAGGGTATTGTTTGATTGGGAAAAGGTGGAGTTGGAGGGGCTAAAAAATCAGATCTCACATGTTTTATTGCAGGAAGACACTGGCGACGCATGGAGATGCAATGAAAGCTGCTCAGGTCAATACGAAACAAAGGTGGCAGCAAAAAGACTACAAGAGATGATTCCACCAGCCTTGGATTCGGAAGGACTGGAGCTACTGAAAAAACTTTGGAGTAGGTATGCGCCACGGAAGGTAACCATCTTTTGTTGGAGGCTATTGCTTAAAAGGCTACCTACTTTGTTGAATTTGAAGAGACGAGGTATTGTGCATGCGGAGGTGAATGCTACATGTATTTTGTGCACTATAGAAGATGAGTCGGAAACACATATAGTTGAATGTTGTGCATTTGTATTGGAGGTTTGGAGGCTAGTATGTGACTGGCTGCGGGTAGATAATAATGGGATAGGGAACTTGACTAACTTCATGGATACTAAACTGTTGGTGTAGCTGAGAATGTATGGATTATATTCTGGATGGTAACATGTTGGGTTGTATGGACAAGGAACAAGAAACACTTTTAGGGTATGTAGTTAACAGAAGGATTGGTGTTACAGAGGATCCAAACGCAGTCTTGGAGATGGATGAAAGCTGGTGCAAAGGGCTCTACTTTCACATATGGAATTGGAGAATGGATGTACATGCCACTGTCATGTGCCCTGGATCGCACATGAATTGCCATGAATTGGAGAATGGACTGCACATGAATCTGCCAAGATGACGGAAAAGGCACAGAGGGGACAACCTGGGAAGGTGATAAGGGATGGTAAATCACTGATATAGGGCAAACCTGCAGCACAGTCCTGAGAAGAGTATAATAGAGCTATGAAGTATACATTGAAGATCATTGGAAGTGATGTCCCGCGGTTGAGAGAGGATGTGATTGAACCAGGTGCATAAGGAAGAGTTTGGCTTTGTATTCGGAGGTTATTGTTGAGGTATAGTAGTCCTTGTATTACGGGTATACACTTATAACCGTATACGAGGAAAACGCATTCAAATTGTAGGAAAAGATACTGCAGTTTATCTAGAAAATGAGAACTTATCAACGATCATGTAGCGTTGTGCCGTGGCCGTCACCACTGCCTTGAAAGCGAATTCGGTACAACCGTGGTGCTAATTGTTCAAACGCCGGTCACTCTCGAAGGTTCACACAGCAACTTCCGAACACATGCACTCGTGGCCGGAAGGTGGAGAAAGACACCAAACCTTGCTCGAACTCGTACTGGAAGAGAAGACTATTAGTTTTAGGCGGCTACTGATTTTTTGTGCTATACAACCCTAAACGAGACCCCTATTTATAGAGGGAATTGCAGGAGTTTGCTTCCCACTTAAACAAGATCTCGTAGAGTCCCACACGTTCCAGAAAACGCGTACACATTTTGGCCCACGAAACTGATTCTTTCTTTCCAAGTTAAAGAGACCAAAAATTTATTAAATAAATTTCCATGGCCCAAAAAGATAAGATGGTCCAC
>JAOYMZ010041493.1:0-15177 GCA_025802335.1 Pinguicula primuliflora | reverse complement strand
GAAGCACTATCGGTTACCACTTGAACTACATTCTCTTCCCCTATTTCTTCCACCACTTCATCAAGCAACTCAAACAATTTTTCCGAACTCTTGATCACGCTCGAGGTATCTATCGATTTAATAAATACCGTTCCACTTGGACTATTAACGAGAAAATTTGTGAGCGATCTGGACTTTCCATCCGTCCATCCATCCGACATTATTGTACAACCGGTTTTCTTCCACTCTTTCTTATATTTTGCCAAGCTCTCATTCACGCAATCCACTTCTTTTTTCAAATAGGATACTCTAGCCTCATGGTACGTAGGAACTTTTAACCCCTTTCCATAATCTCCGATCGATGCCACCATTTTTGCAAATAAAGGGCTCTTAACTATATTAAATGCCAATGCATGCCCATATAAAAAACGACAGATATCTCTTACGACAAGCTCCCTATTCTTAACCATCTCATTCATCGTCAATTGAGTAGTTTTTCCTTTCTTGACAAAAGCATCCATAGTCCCCTTGTGTATATTATCTGGCATATCACTAGCTCTGCGTTTCTTCTTTTCTTTTTCTACCAATAATTCTTTAAACATATTTATCACATCTTCACCAACAGCTGGACATGGGATTACATCCTTATTAGTACGTGCCAGATGATGTTTCATACGATGAGTTCCACCCCAATAATCTTTTCCGCAATAGTTACATCTCACATTCTGGTTGTTTCTTCCAACCCGAGTACAATGCTCCCATGTAATATCATTACTTTTGTTTTTCAAAAAAATTTCCATGCTAACAACAAAAAAATATGTATTATATATTGTAAACATTACGAAAATAAATCAAAAGCACTTAATAATTCATGCGTGCCAAATTAATAAATGATAATATACAAACACATATTCTGGCCAAACTATTTATAGAGCATTTGCCACAGCCCCCATAACGAATACATGATCAAGTTTTATGAACTTGATTCTACAGTTTATCGCCCCTCCCGAAGAACCAAAGAAATGGAAATCTGTGGCAATGGACTAACCATGTCATTGGGCACATGGGTTTCTTGGCGACCATGATTTTCGATTGGGGAGAAGTAAAGATGGGTCCACGTTTACCCAATAACACACAGCCTCTTACTATAGCAGAAGGTGAATTAATATACAACTCATGTGTCTGCACACATATTAATACAAAATGTTTTAATTTTCAAACATACTGTGCACAAATATTGATAGACGTGCCACTACTTTATTATAACATAAAAAATGGCAATAACCTTTCTTCCTCGGGCTTCTTCTTCTTCGTCGAGTCTGGTTCTCTTCGCTTCTTTTCTTCTTCTTCTTCTCGAATCTGGTTTTCTCCTTTTTGAAAAACAAGAACGAAGAGATATGTCAACAGAATGACCGAATAACCAGGTATATATAAGTTTAGGATTTCAATTCAACAGCAAATTCCTGGTTTGGGGGAAGAAATCCCGAAAAATAAGAATCGTGAATCGCAAGTTGATGCGATTCAGCGACAATTCTAGCCATCCCCGATTTCTACTCCCGATTTAACTCATTTTTCCCTCTTTTCTATCTGAATCATACGATTCAGCTCGCATATCGCACGATTTTGACAACAGAGGCAAGCAGCACACACAAGATCAGCTGTCAAATAGGCAGCCAAGGAATTTGCATCTCCATGCATACAGCCATGGATGAGCATGATGCCGACGGTAATCCACCTTAGCAGCGACGAAGAGGAAGAGGCTGGAGCTTTTGCGAAGGAGATAGATGAAAGGGACCAAGCTAGAGCAGCTCAACAGGCTACAACAGGAGACACTGACCCCAGTGAGAACGATTTTGCGACAGAGGAGGAATGGAACCGTGGGGCAAGGATGAATAAATGGCTGGGCATGCAATGTCGTGTCCAGAAGTAGCAGAACTACAACTTTTAGGATTTGGTTCAGAAATTTGGGAATAAAGTGTCCAGTCATTAAACTGGACACCAAGTAGGCAGAAACTTAGTTGTTCGTCAAGTATTGGTTGAGTTTTTATGCACTTAGTCTTGTTTTTACTATTCTGGTTAATAACATTCATAATGTTATTGAAAAGTAAAAGCTGGATATGAACTGGTTGGTGTACTAATGCCGGGAAAGTAACATGATTAGAAGTCCTTCTCTTACTACGATATGCATTCCATGTTGTTTCATGATGCAGAATTGAGGAAACTTGTGTGTTTGTTAAGTGAACAGATTGGAGGGAATGCAGCTACAGGGGAATTTTTGGGTTTTCTTCAAGATTAATTTTGTTCGATGGGCTTACTTCTGTTTAATCTTCATTTCATGTGTATGAGTTTTATGCTTATGTTGAGTTTAGTTATAAGCTGCTAAACTGCCAGTATTTTAGATTATACTCTACACATGTTTTGAAACCTTGAGGTGGATTTCTTTTTCTGTGTGTCAAATGCTGATTTTTAAAATCTAGATTAGAATCATATCAAATTCATGTTTAGTTCCATGTTTTGAAACCTGCATTTGAAACTCAAGTAGGGATTCATGGGTGGAGGCAAGTGTTTCTTTCGTCCCATCATGTTTTACAATTTCATGCTGTCAACTAGTTTTGAAATATCAGGCATGGCAGTGTAGTTTGATCAGAGGGTTGAAGGCGGTATTAGAATGGCCAAATGCCCTATTGAACTAGGGCTCCGTAGTGACGGCTGTGGCCTTGGGTTGGCAGCACTCGATCGATCCCGGTTGGGTTAAGGGTCTAGTGGGGGGTATCGCCGTGTGAATGGCGGAATGGAAGTTTCGCATATTTGATTGTTTAATTATTCATTGTTAATTGGTAGATTTACTCGAGTAAAATTGAGATGTGATTCGTATAATTTTCTTTTTTGTGCAGTAGGTAAGCAAGATTCGTGTATTGGATGATAGGGGAATAATCATATCATATGTGATCTGAACAAGCAATGTCAGGAAGAGGACGAGGACGTGTGCTAAGGAGTAATAGGGGAAAAGGACCTATAAATGACGTTGCAAGGGAGATGCCTCCACCTCCACCGGTGTTAGCACCAGAACTGTCTGTGGGAGCTATAAACGCATTGATCGTATGGGCTGCTAACCTCAACCCAGGCCCTTCTCCTAGGGTTGTCCCACTAGCCCCGGTAGAAGGAGCTCCGGTAGAGGGGATAAATACGGGGAGCCATAGACGACAATTTGTGGCAATGCAGAAGATGTGGATCATGACTTTTGAAGGAAACAAGGGGTCAGAGGAGGCTTCTAAATGGATAGAGGAGATGGATAAAGGATTGAGACTATCGGAAACTCTGGAACATTTGAAAATAGAAGTAGCCATAGCCTTTTTAGGTGGTGGAGAAGCAAAGTGGTGGTGAGGGCAGTGTAGTGCAAGAACTAGAGAGGCGTGGACTGATAACTTAGAACGTGTTTTATGAGAAGTTTTCACAATTTTACATTCCACCAAGAGGCAGACAAAACAAATGATAGCGTTCGACCAGTGCATTCAGAGAGATGGAGAGACAGTGCTGCAATTCAATGCTAGGTTCCATGATTTGGGGAGGTACTCACCTACGATCATGAGTAACCCGACTCTTATGATGCATCAATTTCGACAAGGTTTTCTCGGTGCAAACCGTATGGCCCTCACTGGAGTATTGACCACAGATTTTGGAGTTCTGTTGGACGCGACAGTAAGAGTTGAATCTGAGATGGAATGTAGAGAAATGGATAACAGGAGACACTATATGATAGAGGCAAGGCCCCAAGCAAGAAAAGGTATTCCCCCTTCCGACCGGTGGGATGTGATTAAAGGATCCATTTTTTAGATCCTAGGGTAGCACATCGTGGACGTGATTAAAGGGGCTCGGGTTAAGCTACTTATCATGTTATATGCTTTCAATAAATTACCTGCTTATTATTTAGTAGGCGTTAAAGGAGAGTAGAAGGGCTGTTAACCCTTTGGAACCATCAACTCCTATGTTGTTTCATTTGAGGATCTTCTCTGTTATTTGTTTTGAATGACAATTTCTGTTGATGTTTATATATATTGGAGATTCTGTTTTGGGGTTAACCACAATTGGAACTGTGGTATGATACAAGGTCTTTACATTTATGGTATCGGACATAAACATTGTCTTCCATTATGATTAGCAGTTGAGATGGAAAGACGTGGGCGATCAGTTGGTCCAGGGAGCCGGTCAGGAAATGCACCCCAGGAAGAAGGACATGAGTTGCTACTATTGAGGGAGGCTAAACGCTGATTGATGGAAGATAAGGATGAGTTACTGGTACGTTTATCACAGAAGGAAGGAAAGACTGCATATGTTGAAGAGGAGCTGGCCAGAACTAGGAGACAATTGAGCCGACAGATGCTAAATGCAGCAGTCCTACAATGGGCAATGTATGCTACTAGTAACCATTATGCGCAACAGGCTGAAGAGTTCTCCCTATTGAAGCTATAGAATGAATTATTCAAGGAAGAGATGAGTATGCAAGCAGGCATAGCAGCACACACAACATCAGCTGTCAAATCAGATGTTTAGTTCCATGTTTTGAAACCTGCATTTGAAACTCGAGTAGGGATTCATGGGTGGAGGCAAGTGTTTCTTTCGTCCCATCATGTTTTACAATTTCATGCTGTCAACTGGTTTTGAAATATCAGGCATGGTAGTGTAGTTTGATCAGAGGGCTGAAGGCGGTATTAGAATGGCCAAATGCCCTATTGAACTGGGGCTCCGTAGTGAAGGTTGTGGCCTTGGGTTGGCAGCACTCAACCGATCCCGGTTGGGTTAAGGGTCTAGTGGGGGGTATCGCCGTGTGAATGGCGGAATGGATGCAGTTTTGCATATTTGATTGTTTAATTATACGTTGTTAATTGGCAGATTTACTCGAGTAAAATTGAGATGTGATTCGTATAATTTTCTTTTTTGTGCAGTAGGTAAGCAAGATTCGTGTATTGGATGATAGGGGAATAATCGTATCATATGTGATCTGAACAAGCAATGTCAGGAAGAGGACGAAGACGTGTGCTAAGGAGTAATAGGGGAAAAGGACCTATAAATGATGTTGCAAGGGAGATGCCTCCACCTCCACCTCCACCGGTGTTAGCACCAGAACTGTCTGTGGGAGCTATAAACGCATTGATCGCATGGGCTGCTAACCACAACCCAGGCCCTCCTCCTAGGGTTGTCCCCCTAGACCTGGAAGAAGGAACTCTGGTAGAGGGGATAAATACGGGGAGCCTTAGATGACAATTTGTGGTAATGTAGAAGATGCGGATTATGACTTTTGAAGGAAACAAGGGGCCAGAGGAGGCTACTAAATGATAGAGGAGATGGAGAAAGGATTGAGACTATCGGAAACTCCAGAACATTTGAAAATAGAAGTAGCCATAGCCTTTTTAGGTGGTGGAGCAGCAAAGTGGTGGACAGTGTAGTGCAAGAACTAGAGAGGTGTGGACCGATAACGTAGAACGTGTTTTATGAGAAGTTTTCACAATTTTGCATCCCACCAAGATGGCAGACAAAACTAATGATAGCGTTCGACCAGTGCATTCGTAGAGATGGAGAGACAGTGTTGCAATTCAACGCTAGGTTCCATGATTTGGGGAGGTACTTATGATCATGAGTAACCCGACTCTTATGATGCATCGATTTCGACAATGTTTGCTCGGTGCAAACCGTATGGCCCTCACTGGAGTACTGACCATAGATTTTGGAGTTCTGTTGGACGCAGTAGTAAGAGTGGAATCTGAGATGGAATGTAGGGAAAGGGATAACAAGAGACACTGTATGATAGAGGCAAGGCCCCCAGCTAGAAACCCAACTGCTTATCAAAAGATCCCTACCGATCGTGGACGTGATTAAAGGATCCATTTTTTAGATCCTAGGGCAGCAGATCGTGGACGTGATTAAAGGGGCTCGTGTTAAGCTGCTTATCATGTTATATGCTTTCAATAAATTACCTGCTTATTATGTAGTAGGCATTAAAGAAGAGTAGAAGGGCTGTTATCCCTTCGGAACCATCAACTCCTATGTTGTTTCATTTGAGGATCTTCTCTGTTATTTAATTTAAATGACAATTTCCGTTGAAGTTTATATATATTGGAGCTTCTGTTTTGGGGTTAACTGCAATTGGAACTATGGTACAATTCAGGGTCGTTACATGATGTTTATGAGTTGTAGATTATTCTTGGTGGGTAGTCTGTCCTGCTTCATCTTCCATGTATGAATTGCTACTTTGGCAGATATGTGAACATTCCACACGACTTTGAGATCATTGATGCTTGCTTGACCATACACCTTTGGCTGATGGTTTATAACTGAGATGTATGCATCTTTGACTGCATATTTTCCTTGATTGCTTATTTTCCTGTGCCAGTGATCCTTTGTGTTTTCCTGCTGTAAAATGTTAGATAACAATGTCTGTAGATTTTGTAGATTAGTAGTCTCTATGGAGTCTAGATTTCTTTTCCACTCCAACTTGTATTACCAGCACTTATTTTCCCATTCACCATGTTGAGCAATTGAAAACTCCTTCGTTTTTGTTTTTCCGTGCAACCTTGGAAAGTTGACTGCTGATCACTAGTCCATGCATCTGTCCAGAAGCTAGTTGATCTTCCATCTCTTGCCCTGATCTCGCATTGCTCTAAAAATTAATCTTCCTGTAGGATAATCTGTAAATCTTTCCACCAAAAAGAATTAGATCTAGATCCTCTTCTCCTTCCTCTCTGTGCTACTTGATTACTGTCCGGGTCTTGCAGAGTTTTCAATCATCCCACCTGCAGTCTTCCATCATGTGCATATTCGGACTTGAGAACTTGACACCATAAATTGTTTTCCTGTAAAAGAATTCTTGCCTCCCATTTGCCAAGTAAAGATTTGTTAAAAGCATTTAAGTTTTTTATTCCTAATCCCTTGTCTTTAGGCAGACAAATTTTTTCCTATGCCACCCAGTGTATCTTTTTTGTTGTTATGTGTGTTATCCCAAAAGAAGTTCCTAAGAATCTTTTTTAATAGGTTTAAGACAGACCTAGGAGCCCTAAGATATGGTAAATAATAGCAAGAACGAGCAGATAAAACCGAGTTAATGAGAACAACTCTACCTCCAACAAAGAAAGATCTGTTTTCTCATCTGTGTAATCTTTTCTCCATTTTTTCAACCATTAGAAGCCATGTATTGCATCTCCTCGGATTAGCCCCAACGGGAAGGCCTAAATATGTAAAAGGCACGCTTCCAACTCCACAATTTAGAAATCCAACCATACCTCTGAGAACAGAATCCAAAATGTTTAGCCCCATCAAACTACTCTTTTCAAAATTTATTTTCAGCCCAGATAGCATTTCAAAACTTCTTAGAATCACCTTAAAACCTCTGATGTTCTTCCATGAAGCATATCCAAATAATATAGTGTCATCTGCAAATTGTAAGTGAGAAAGAGGAACCTTTTCTTTGCCAATCAGGACTGGATCAATGAGATTTAAACTTATGGCTCTCTTGATCAGTGCAACTAATCCTTCAGCCACAATTAGAAATAGAAAGGGTGATAAAGGATCTCCCTGTCCAAGACCTCTTGTGGGATAAAACATATCTGTATGACTACCATTAATGAGGACTGTGGTAGTTGCAGAGTGTAAGCATGCCTTAATCCAATATCTGAACCTCTTGGGTACACCAATTTCTGCTGTCATCACATCTAAGAATTTCCAATTAACCGAGTCATGAGTCTTTTCAAAGTCTAGTTTCAGGATCACAGTAGGTAGTTTAGTTTGTTTCATTTCCAAAACAACTTCATTCGCAATCAACACCCAATCCACAATTTGCGTCTTTCCAATGTAAGGAGTCTGATGTTGTGAGTTAACTTCTTATAGAACTTTGCTTAATCTCCCAACTAGCACTTTAGAAAGGATCTTATACATTGAGTTGACCAACGTTAGGGGACAATAATCTTCCACCTTTTGAGGACATGTCTTTTTTGCCACAAGAAATATACTTGATACATTGCCTCCCTTAACAATTCTGCAACTGTCATAAAATTCCTCCATCATCGCCATATAAGCACTTTCCATCAGAGGTAGAAAATGTTTGACAAAAGCGAAATTTAACCCATCCGGGCATGGGCTCTTATGGCTTCCACACTTGTATATTGCATTTTTCACCTCATCTGTTGTGAATACTTCAGTTAAGATTTGTCTTGATCCACCTGATAACCTGTTTACCATGGCAATGCCCAGACCATGTCTCTGCTCATCTATTTCAGTGAACCTTTACATGAAATGCTCCATAAAATATTTTTTCACTTCGGTCACACCCCCAATCCAATTTCCTCCTTCAAATACTCCGGGAATCGTGTTCATTTTATTCCTTGATTGGACCACCATGTGATAGTATGCCGTGTTTGCATCACCAAATCTTATCCAATTGTCCCTAGATTTCTGCCTGAAGATGCTTTCCTTCGGAGTTTCAAGTGTTGTTATTTGATCTTTAACCTGCAGAATATCTGTGAGTGAGGGTAAGTTGTTTGCATTATTCTCAGCCATATGTTCAAGTTCTTTCATTTTTTGTCTTGACTGTTCCAGTTTTGATTTTTTCGTTTCCAGTTTAAGCTTGATCCATTGTTGTATTCCCTTTCTCAGTTGCCTTATTTTTTCTTTCAAGATGTGTCCTTTGTAGCCATTCGCATGAATATTAGCCCAAGCAAACTCAACCATTTCGGTATACTCCTGCAACTCTAGCCAACTGTCCATAACTTTCATACTTTTTGATCCCAAGTTTTTATTTTTCAATCCCAACTTTACTGGGCAGTGATCTGCAATGCCTCTATCCATCCCTATTTGAATCCAAACATCACTCCCTATCCATCTCTAATTAACCAAAAAATTGTCGAGCCTACTCATAGCTTTCATCGATGATAAATACCAAGTGTATTTTCTACGTATCATGGGTAAATCAATCAGTTGTAGGTCACTGATTAGCTCACTGAAAAGCTATATTTCTGTTGCATTTGTGTTTCTTCCCACTCCTTTTCGTTCTGAGGTATGGAGTACATCATTAAAATCCCCCATCATGCAGCATTTTTCATCCATTTTATCTAGCAAATATCCTCTTATACTTATCCACTGTTCCTTTTTTTTCCACATATCTCAGCGGGGCCATATACATTAATCATGTGGCATAACTCAGTTTCCCCATTTCAACGGACAGTGATTCCAATGAAACCTTCACCTCCCCATAACCTCTCTTTTTAAAACTTTGCCTTGTTCTGTAAGCACAAAAGACCCTCAGCCGTGCCATTTGACCTTGAGTATGCCTAGTCAAGATCATCATTTATCCTAAGGCTTGCAGCCAGTCTTCTATCAACATGCTCCTTTTTTGTTTCTTGTATGCTTACGAAGTCAATCCTGTTTTGTCTTATAACTTCTCTTATTTTCCTTCTCATTCTTCCTTCCCCCAATCCTCTCACATTAATTGTAAGAATTTGCATTTGTAACCCTTTTCTTCTCCTTCGTCTCCTTTTCTTTGTCACACACCATGTGCTTTTGAATATCTCTTGACTCCATTTCCACTAACCTGTTAACCACCTGATCATCTTTCTCAGCCATAACTACTCCCAATTGTTTAGTTGTTTGCAGTATAGATGTTGCTTCATTCCTGATATTTCTAGAATTAGATGCCATGATACTACTATCAGTTATCGAATTGGACAGATGAACCCCTTTGTCTTGATTTTTGTTTTCAGCACTAACTTTGTCTTTGACTCCCATGCATCTCGCAATGCATCATTTAGTATTTTTGCTTAGTTTTTCCCGTTCAGTTCTGCCTTGCCGCAAAGATTTGCCACCAATTTTCTTGTGTTTCGATGATCCTAGCTGATTACATTTTGCTTCTTTCTTTGCAGACATGTCAATGAAATCCTCAGGTTTATCTTCCATCGAAGCTACAATCTCAAGTAACAACTGATCATTCTTTTGTTCCTTCTCATAGCATTCGTTAACTAAGCACCAAATTTCTTGATACCATTTTTCCATTAACTTAATCTCTTCCATATAAACAGATTCTTCCTTATCATCACTTGTGCGCATCCTTTTCACCTCTTGAGTCTCAGGTACAACATTTGTGTCTTCCAGATTGTTTGTGCACACTATCGGATTGCTTTCATCAACATTTATCATGTCCGCTAATCAATTTTCAACATTTGCACATGGCCACCAAGCAATTTTGGCGGGCTCCCAGAATTTTCCATTCGAAACAGGGGTCTCCTTTAAAGACGCACGATATTTAACACACACCCACACAAGTATGTAAGAACAAAAGATTTACGTGGTTCGGCTATGCCTACATCCACGGGAGAAAAATGTCACACTATTCTTCCTTCTTCTTGTTATCTCTTTACAAGTATTGATGTACAATATATAGAGAAAGATTTTCCTGTTCATTTGCATGCCTATATTAATTTCCTGGAGGGGCTCGAGGGACATCAATTCTCTTGGTGGCTCGAGAGAGTAGATCATGGGAAATCTTTGACTAACATCCTTATCATGAATTACTTCCTCATTTTCCACGCCAACTTCACCTGCAGGTGCATCGTGATCATTCTTATCACAATCTTCTTTCTATTCTGAAATTACCAGCTTGTCACTACCATTTCTCACATCATCTCTATTACTTCTTTCTTGACCATTCCTGTGTGGTGATTCGAATTTTTCTGTTGGACCATATCTTCTGTCATCTATATTTTCAGATTCATCTTCTGACAGATCCACATTTTCCATTCCTCTGTATGCTGAATACTCATCATTTTTTTGGCACGCACCGTTAGTTCTATTTGAGTTGGATTATGTAAACTGTGGTTTTGGTGGTGGATTATGTGATTTTTTATTTGTTTTGGTGGTGGATTATGTGATTAAGTGTAATAGGTAAGGGACGAATTGGTAAATGATACAATTTCTGACCGAAATCCTACTACAATCTCCTTGATATCAAACGGGCAATTAAAGTTATCCCTTTTGAAACACAGTTGTTACTGAACAGGATTACTGAAGATTACTAAAAGATTCCCTTGATTATCGTACAGTTTCCCAAAACCAGGTTTATTTTGTCCTGGATACCAAACCCAGCCTGAAGGGGCCATTATAGTTGATGTCTTTGCTCTTGTACTAGAATCTGGAGGAAGTAAGTTTAGCTTTGAGGTTATGAAGCTATTTTCCCTCTGATAGATGATGAAGCTATTTTCCCTCGGATAGATGATGAAGCTATTTTACAATAATTTTAAAAAATAATGACTAAAAGATTTTAACTACCGCCAATCGAGCAATTGCATAACAAACATTGTATTTCGTGTACATGTAATATTTACAATTAGGTATATTTTATAACCTTATTTGCACATTTTATGTTAAGTTCCGTTTTCAATTCTGCCTCCCCACCCGCAGGACGAACAGGCAGTAAATCTCACGCCAAAACCGTAAATAATTGATAGTCCGTAATTCACAAATCAAATCCTAATTTCCGTATGGTGCATAACAATCATTGGATTCATGATGGATTTTTAAGAGGTGCTAGTGTGGAATTTTTGAACAATTTCAAGGTTGGCTTCATAACAGGGGGTACTGGAATCGGTGGGTTTCAAATAATTACACTCACAAACATGATCACACCTTCCACATCCGAGATCTACATCTGTAGAAGAGCGCGCCAGAAAATGTAAAACGGGGCACAACTCAAGAATCTACTCAATATGCAAGCAAGGAATTTATCTAAATGCTTAACCCTCCAACCACACACATTGCAAAACACACAAACCACCAATTCATTCGACTAATCCCAATCTCATTCATTCGATGTGGAAATGATTTAAAGATCTTTTGAAAAAAGTTTCGAAAATCTGATGCTCTATGAATGTTCATTTTTAAAAGTTATGTAATGTAAATCTACTGACTTCAAATATTCATGGCTAGGCAAATGGTTTAATTTCTTTTTTTTTAAATCGCAGTGGATGATAGTAGTTTTAACAGTTTCTCCCCTCACTTCATTAGAGGTAGAAACCTCAGCGATGGTGGCAGGGGTTTTAAAATCATAGGAGCTCCTGGAATTTCCAACCATTCATATAGCAGCACCCAGATTTCGGTTGCTTTCGAGCAATGTAGGAACAGATGAGAGATTGTTTCGTGGTTGTACTAAGATTTGAACTTGGTGAGGGAGGATGGAGCTTTTGGCGAATCTGGAGCTTCGGCTGAACTGAAAATAGCTAACAGATCTAAGAACGATCAATGCAACAGGACTCCTTGGAGTGCCTAATACACACCTGAGGAGGAAAGAAGGGACCAAGACAGAGTGCTTATCGGATTTCCATCGTCGCAGATGGTGAGATTTTTCGTTAAGTGTGCAGATTCCGGAAGGTTTGTGTTCACTTTGGGATGTGTGCCAGCGAGAATCTGGGTTTCCCGCCTAGCCCACACATTACATAATTGTGCTATTATTTTTTTTATTATTTTTTGAATTGTGCTATTATACAATGTCACATGTTCACTCCTATTGGTTGTACATAATTATTTACACCAAAATTATGTACACCAAAATTATATACGCCAAAATTATGTACACTGGAATTATGTAAATCAAAATTATGTACACCAAAATTATATACGTGTATCATTATTTTTATACATTATATGAGATTTTTACACCATTCCCCAAAACTTATTCGCAGGCCCAACTGTAAATGGGTACTTAGAGCTAGCCAGGTTGTTAATTTTATGATTTCACATGCTTTCTCATCATCCGGCTCTAAGTGATTAAAGATTGCATCATTCCTCAAATTCACAAATTCCCACAATATATGCTGCCAGCCAGGTATTGCCTAATTGATGCCGGAATGGAGGCTGAATCATGCAAGTTGATCAATTGCTCATATGTTTGGGCCAATTCCATATGAACTCCTAACCAATAAAAACATCTTTGCCATAATTTGCAGGCGATCGGGCAGAGGAGGAGATTATCTTCAGCTGTTTCATATTCTTCTTAGCACTAGAGGGTAATGTATTGATGCAGATTTACACCCACCCACCCCTCCCTTTATGTCAAACGTTTTTTTCTATGGTATTGATGCATGTATCAGTCCATTCATCTCATATAATGCATTCCTTTTCTTCATCTCCTCTTTATATTTTCATTTTTATATATTCATGGGCATTTTCAGAACACGTTCGACTGGAAAACCTTCTGATTCAAGGACATGTGCAGTCCCAGATGTTGCAACGATACTGAACCCGAGGTCTAGAAAAGCTCCAGCAATGTGGGGGAGTTGGGACTTTGTCAGATCATTTAAACTGAGGAAAATGGTTCCTGAAAGTGGCAGCTTCTGTCCTGCAGCTGTCTGTGTTTTCGCGAATGCAATGGAGTAGTTGTGTGGGTGTTTGAACTTTATTCTTTGTTTTGGTTTGTCTCTTGCTTCCATTCTTTTACCTCAATTTCAATTTTTTCCTCAGGTTTGGGTCCATCAAAGGACGGATGGTTAGAGAATGACTTTCAACAGGTGTGTTCGAATTCTGAATGAAAGTAGCCTTTTTAATTGTTGGATTTCAACAGCTTCCCTTTTCGACGGGATGGTTTACGCAGAGTTGTTGCTTTATTTATACTCTTTTACACCAGGCTGTTGAATATCATGTTGAACACAACCGGACATTAGGAGAAGAGTTTTTGGAATTCAACGAGCATGATCTCACCTGGAGTTTTCTTCATTTCTTCCCCATTCTTCATTTGTTGTTGCTGTTGTTTATGCACATCAGCCCTGAGTATCCGATAATATCTAATTTAAATTTGATAATATCTCCCTTCATTGATGTTGTTTTTCTCTCTTTTGTCTATTTGTCTTATATTGAGCATGAAGAGGCCAATGATGAATGCAAATGAGCAACTAAAAGTTCTGATAGATGATGGTGAGAATTCCTCTTACATTATTGCTTTTACTTTTACGATTGTTTCATTGTTTAAGTTGTGACCCATTCCCAACTTAGGATGAATGCAAGCAGGTTCTTTTTTTGAGATAGGTAAAAAGATATTATTTATCTTGACACTTCTTGGTGTCTATTTACAAATTACAAGTGCCTTCGGATTCCCCAAACTTGGGATCCACGACCGACCGATATCCACAACCTAGGCAACTGGAACCTAGGCAATTGGAACCTAGGTTGTAGGAATGGGTTGCAAGAAGGAAAAAATGCAAGCAGGTGCTGCTCTGTATAAATCCTACTGATGTCCAGTATGTAAGAGAAAAGGTGGAAGTTTTATTGAAGGTACATTCGAATTGCCAGAGTTTCAATTCATGTTTTCTCCTTCTGCAATGTTGAATTTCGAGATCTTACATTTGCATTTATTCAATTTCATGGCTGCTAAATCATGTAAATTGTTTCATTTCCATTGCAGTTAACCTCGATTCAATTTACCTGTCACTGAGAGGGCTTCAGGTTTGGTTCAGACTTTCGATACAAGCAAATTTATGATTTCTTTTGCGTATTTGCCCCTTCATAATTGCTGCAGTTTTTTCCCATACTTAGTTATATGCAGTTTTTGCTTCGACATACATTACTTATCCATGTTCTCTTCTTTTCCCTTAGTGATAAATATCTCATGCATACCATGTATAGGATCATAATGATTGGCTTTTGAAATTTGTAGCAAATCGAATTTGTGGTTTCCTCTGATTTGTTGGTCGTCTTTCTTCTCCGGACTCCAAACCCCTACATTTCATCAGGTATTCAGTTCTGAAATGTGGATTTGACACTTCTAACTTCGTTGTAGCTTTGCTACTGAATAATGAATTATTGTTCTTTAACCTGATATGAACTTAATGGGTTATTAGACAAGATGTCATCAACTATCCGCCTTTTTGCACCTTAATTTAATTCTGCTGATTTTGTGGGTGGTTCTTCATCTTTTGTTATTAGAGGTTGCAGGTTGTGTGTATTCCTCTGCATCCATATTTTATTCTGTGTGTTCTTTAGTTTTTTAAAGTTGTGTGTATTTTATTCCATGGTGGTTAAAGTGGTCTCAAGAGAATCTTCTGTTACCTTCGTGGAATGGACAGCCTAATTCTATGCTATCAAGGGGGAGACGTACGACTGAGAGGATACTCGGATGCTGATTGGGGAGGCGATTTGGACGAGTCCAAGTCAACCTCAGGCCATGCCTTC
>JAOYMZ010041482.1:0-15178 GCA_025802335.1 Pinguicula primuliflora | reverse complement strand
GCTTTCTAACGATGTGCCCAATTCCATCAACGGACAATCCTAGTGGCATGCATGTATAAAATCATGTATAAAATCATATCACCGGAACCTGCCCCTTTAATATATGTTACATAAATTTTTGTTTCTTTTTTTTAGTTTTGTAATATTATATTTAAACTTTTCACCTTAATTACAATCCAAAATATTCGTTGCACCGACTATCGTTTGGCGAAACGAAGGTCGTTATAATGATCAACGCGTCGAGCGCTTCCATATGACATGTGCCTTCACATAGTTTCGGCGTATTTATAATTTAATTATTTTTCCTTTTTTTAATAATTCAAACTAAAATGATAAAATTTCCCTTGAACGCGTGCGTCGCATTTTTCGTTAATATTTTATGATGATAGTGGTTTTAAGCCACGGGTCATATGCTAGTAAAAATCATGTGGAATCCTTGTGTTAGTAGAAATTCGAAAATGATTTTACATTTAAATTGTGCCGTCTTTGTTGCAAGAAAAAAAAATTAGAAGCATATTAATATGCGAGAATTTTCCTATCCCGAACGCTTGAGCTTAAATGGTGAATGCAATTATAGGTCGTCGAATTTATATCGGACAACCTGAGTTAGAACAATTTTTCCTGTGCCATAAATGCAAATGAAAGCTTGATGACACCACCAATTTTGCAAGACTCAAGCTCCCGCTAATTTTTTCTTGTGCCAGCTTTTTTTTTGTTAAGTAATGAAATTATATTACTAAAGCTGTATTTACATATTTACAGTTCACCTAGTCACTACTTAGTTGTGATCATGCATAATACAAAGGCTCTCTACACCATTCACCAAATCCCACTTCCAGCCCAATAATCCGATTAACTCTTAAGATGGCCTAGGTCTGGAGTTGAACCTATTCCAAGGCCCATGAGATTGAAAGTTATTCTTGTTCAAAGATTGCCGCGTTCCTCATTTTCCATATATGCCAAGTTGATTCCTGCCAGATAAAGGGCAAAATTCTGGCAATTTGTTGAGGGTAGCTTCTGTAAGTACTCTGGTCTAGAATCCTTTCGAGCGTCTGCTCCATACCTGGTGGCAAGGATAGCCATTTCAAGCAAGATGCCTAGAAATCCTATGTCAACGAGCAGGAGATAAAGATGTGTTCAGCAGTTTCGTGTTCAATTTGGCATAGAGGGCAGATTAGCGATGGGGAGTTCACACCCCTACGAATGAGATTATCAGCTCGTACTCGATTCTGCAACACTTTCCAACAAAATGCCGCAACTTTCAGGGGGATCAGTTTGTGCCAGACGCATCCAGCAATTAATGTATTTTCGTACACTGCCCATTCCTCTTGCATAATTTTGTGATATACTCGTGCAGTAGGGTATTTTATACAATGAGAGTCACTCCATTTCCATTCATTTGGTAGGATCGAGCTCAGAGGTGCGCTCGTCAATTGCTGGAGTAAAGATTCGAATTGTAGGCTTGCCTCGCCCAAGAGTGGATGCATCCATGTCCAGGACCATCTCCAAGTTCTCCAGGTAAGATCACAGATTCCTTTATCAGCTAGAGTCACATTTTGATCTGCAGCGCTAGAATAGAGTTCCAGATATAATTCAGCAAATGATCTAATGTCCAACCATTTATCGCTCCAGAACCGTATATTTATACCATTTCCAACTTGCATCTGCAATTGTGATCTGAACCATGGTGCATTTAGAACAAACTTCTTGATATCCTTCCACCAAATAGGGTCTTTAGAATCAGGGGAGGAGTTGTAGATTCCATTGTTGCCATATAGTTCCAGCAGGATTTGCCTCCATAAGCTATCTTGTTCTTCCATCAGCCTGAAGCCCCACCTTCCCAAGAGGGCTATGTTAAAGTGATATAGGGATTTGATTCCCAGCTCACCCCTCTGTTTTGGGTATATTAAGATTTTCCATTTTATCCACGACACTTTCCTTTTCCCTGTCGTAGAAGTACCCCATAGGAATCTGCGCATAATACTGTCCATCTTCTTCAGTATTGTAGCAGGGGCTTTATACATTGATAGATAGTATAATGGCAGGGAAGTGAGCACTGATTTCACCAACGTAATACGGCCTCCGAATGAAATGTGCTTCTTTCCCATCCCTGGAGCCTTTTAGTGAGTGAGTCAATCACTGCATTCCAAGATCTTTCAAGCTTCGGATTAGCTCCCACTCTAATTCCCAGATAGGTAAATGGGACGGTTCCTGATGCACAGTGCAGAATATTTTTGTGCTCCTCTCGCCGAGATTCAGGGATGTTTGTAATACCCTTAAAAAATGATTGTTAATACTAGTCATATCAACAAGGTGCACTTACTTTTTTGGGAGCTCGTCCATGAGAACTCCAAAGTTAAGCGTGCTAACCTTGGAGCAATTTTGGGATGGGTGAACCCCTGGGAAGTTTTTCAAGGTGCGCACGAGTGAGGACAAAGTGTTCTGGAAGGTCATGTATTGGTTTGTGAGGACAGTATGGGCAATTATTGGCTAGGGCATGGGTGGATAGAGACACTCATGCTTCCATAACGACCTTGGGGAAGGCCGGTGCGTTACATTTGGTATCAGAGCGAGGTTCAATCGTGGTGAGGACGGTTGATCATGAGATTGTTGTTACGCAACGTGGACGTTGCATCTGTAAGGAGGGGTGAATGTAATACCCTAGAAAAATGATTGTTAATACTACTCATATCAACAAGGTGCACCGACTTTTCTGGGAGCCCGTCCATGAGAATTCCAAAGTTAAGCATATTAACCTTGGAGCAATTTTGGGATGGGTGACCCCCTCGGAAGTTTTCCAAGGTGCACACGAGTGAGGACAAAGTGCGCTGGAAGGTCATGTGTTGATTTGTGGGGATAGTATGTGCAATTATTGGCTAGAGCATGGGTGGGTAGAGACACTCATGTTGCCATAACGACCTTGGGGAAGGCAGGGGTATTACAATGTTGATGGAGTATAGGTTGCTTTTCTTGAAATTTACCTTTAAGCCAGATACGAGCTCAAAGATGCGTAATACCCTCTTAATAGTCCAGATATCTTCACTAGAGCCTCCTCCAAATATGACTGTGTCGTCCGTGAACTTTTGGTGTGTGATTTTAAGTCCACCAGCTCCA
Source organism: Pinguicula primuliflora (assembly GCA_025802335.1). Taxonomy (NCBI): domain Eukaryota; kingdom Viridiplantae; phylum Streptophyta; class Magnoliopsida; order Lamiales; family Lentibulariaceae; genus Pinguicula; species Pinguicula primuliflora. The sequence continues at coordinate 12,064 of JAOYMZ010041482.1, read as the reverse complement.
ATTCTGTACCCCTGTAGTAGGTTTATAGCTGATGTTCTAGATAATAACTCATGGAGCACCTCCGCGGCAACTGCATATAGGAGATGGGAGAGTGAGTCACCTGGACGAAGGCCCTTTTCCATTTTAAATTGCCCACAAGGACGGCCATTTGTAGTGATAGACAGGTGAGCAGTTTCTAAACACCCTTTCATCCAACGACACTATTTTGGACTGAAACCCTTAGCAGCCAATATATCCCAAAAGTACTCCCATCTGACACTGTCAAAGGCTCGTTGGAAGTCAAGTTTCAAAACTGAGCATTCCTTCTTGCGCTTCTTAGCATCGTTAGGTATTTCATTAGTGAGCAGCACACTGTCCATAATGTATCTGTTTGAGATAAAACCTGTTTGAGAGTGAGATATTATCCGTGGCAGAACTGAGCTCAATCTTAGTGCCAGAACTTTAGATAAGAGCTTATATATAGAGCTGGCCATAGAAATGGGGCGAAAATCCAGAATAGAGCTCGGAGTAGGGCCTTTAGGTGCTAGTGCAACCAGAGTGGCATTTAGTTCCTTAGGGACTAACCCTGTGAACTAGAATTCATTGAAAAAGGTCAGAACATCAGCTTTCATAATCGGCTTGAAATGCTTCAAAAACTTGAAGTTAAACCCGTCTGGGTCAGGGCTTTTGTTGCTGCCACATTTCATCAAAGCTCTGTGAATCTCTTCCTCAGAAAATTGAACAGTCAGTAGCTCATTCTCCACTTCTGAGACTACCTGGTTTAGGGACCACTGGACTTTTGGGTATGGGATAGAGTCAGCGTTAAAGTGAGCGTGGATACTGTCGTGAATGTGCTTTTTGACAGTTGCCACATCAGAGACCCAAGAACCCCCTATTTCCATTCCTTTGATTGAATTCCTGTTTCTGTTGTGCTTGATACAAGCATGAAAGTAACGAGTATTGCCATTACCCTCCTTCAACCATTTATTCCTAGATTTTTGAAACAGTAGCATATCCATCATGGAATTCAGCTTCTTTAGCTCACTTTCTGCCTTCTTTCTTAGTAATATTTGGTAGTCAGTTAGTGAACCAGACACCATACATTCCTCCAGCAGGTTGAGGGTTGTTTCCGATTCCTTAACCTGAAGGTCTCCAAAAATCGTACTGTTCCATTGCTTCAATTTCTACTTGAGTTGCTTCAGTTTTTGGAATAGAACATATCCTTTTGAGCCAGCGATTGTAGTTTGACTCCATGCATTAGTGACAAACTGCTCATAATCTTGATGTTGGAATCATGAGTCCAGAACCTTGAAAGGTTTTGGACCCCAATTCCGAATTTCATTGACAAGGATTAGCGGGCAGTGATTTGAAGATTTCCTTTCTAGAACCATTTGAAGAGGGTGTGGCCATAGGTTCACACAGTGCTCTGAAACCAGTATTCAGTCAATTCTGCTAGTGGACATACCTCCTGGATGAAAGTAGGTAAACTTCTTAGACTGTAAAGGCATGTCTAGTAACTCAGTGTCATCCAGGAACTTGTTGAACTCAACTACCTCATTGGCAGAAGATTGAGATGCTCCAATATTCCATCGGGTCTCGAATTGCATTGAAATCCCCACATACCACCCTTATAGCTTCGTTGTGTGATCTTATTCTCTGCAATGTCTTTTGCCATAACCTCCTTTTTCCGTCAACCAAGCAGGGTGAGTAAATACACATGATTTTTAAATGCACAGGATCACCTCTAGTTAGATCCTCACCACTGATCTCCAAGATGTTTCTACATTTCCGGCTACCACTCAGAGTGAATTTGTCAGTTCTCCAAGAGCATAGCAGACCTCCTGATAGTCCAGTAGACGGTTGGAACTCCAAACCAAAGTCAGAGTGGCCCCATAATCTCTCACATGTTCTCATCTCAACCTGTCTTCGCTTCGTTTCCTAAATGCATAGATATTCAATGTCGAATTTTCTTATTACTTCACTTATTTCACGTTTTTTTATTCCTTCTCCTAACCCTAGTATGTTATGACTTAATATCCGCATTAAAACCAACTATGTTCACCTGTACTGTATCAAAAGTAGATTCAGCAGAGATTAGTATGTGCATCTCTTATCTCCATATTCAGAAGGCTTTCAATGTGTGCTTCATTAAGGTCGATCCCAATAGCCTTGGCTAGGTCTTTGGTTTGTATTGCTTCAGCCATCATGTGCATAGGTGTTTCGTGAACAACTACATCATTTGGATATTGTTCAGGGACAATGTCTCTAGCTGAATCAGTCTCTTCTTGTGTATCAGCCAGAGAGTTAGATTTTACAGTAGGAAGAGCCGTTACCTCTGCACTTCTAATGTCCCCACGCCTTTTATTGGGGTCACGTGCTGCAAGTAGACTAATAATTTTTTGGAGCATGCTCGAGTTAGGGCCTTGTGTATGTTGGGCTATTGGCTTGAGTATCATGGGCCTAAAATTTGGAATTGGGTCCGTCTCGCCATGCCCCACTGATGGGATTGGTAAGCGGGATTTTAAAATATTTTGAACAGACAAATTGAGTAGTATCCTCTAGCCACGCAATTCATCGTTGACTCCTGATGTATTCTCGGTATCCACCTTATCATGCGGCGTAACTGGCACCATATTGATTACCCGTTGGTCCGACTCCCGAAGTTTGGTCAAGGCAGTCGGAGATACGATCAGTTCACCATTTTTTCTGGCTGCTGTGGTGACCCAATTATTGTGTATCGAAGTCTGAATTTGAAGGCCAGTAACCTCCTCTTCCACTATTTCAATCCATAAATTCTAGAATCGACCGTGATGGCTTTGATTGCATCCATCTTTCTCCGAGAAGCCATATTTACCAGGATTCTGCACCATAATAGATTGTTGTGATTAAGCGTGTCATCGTCAATTTTCTCCATTCTTCCCAGCTTGGAGCCAATCAAGGTCAAGCTCCTCTCATTCCAACAAACAAAGGGAATGTCCTTAATTCGAAGCCAGACCCATCTGTTACTCAGTTCCAGATCTGGTTCCCATCTATATGCTTTGTGGAACAGTGTGTTCTGACTCTGGTTAGCAAGTTCCAAAAGGCGCTTTCTTGCTCCTCAGATAGCCCCCGAACTAAGGCTTTTTCATCAGTAATCAGCGAGAGTGTAAAGTCGTAGTACCCAGATAACTGCAGTTTGTGTTTGATATCCTGTATATCTCCATCCTTGAGATCAACAATTATAGCCCCTTTGAGCCACCTCAGGAGCTGTGAGGATGTCTGCAGCTTGACTCACATTCGCCTTGGGTACTGAATCCCCCTGCTTACTCGCAGCATCTGAATAGGAGGTTCCTAGTCTTGTCACACTACCATCGTGTATTGCCATGGATCTTAGGGGTTAGGCTGCCTTGATGTTTGCAGTGGTGGCCAGCTTAGTAGCCACTTGCTTTCTCCCCTGATATCTCGCCACATTAACGCGTAACTTGTGACCAGCTACTAACTTTTCATTTATCTTTTCTGCTAGGTCCTATGGGTTTTGAACCGAGCCAAAATGAGCGAAGCCGAATCTGTTGCCTTTCAGATAAGTTTTGTGGCAATGAACACATCGAATAGGTTGCCATATTGCTTGAAGATTCCTGCCATCCTTCGAGCGTCCTAACCCGGGGGGATGTTTGTGAAGTACAGAGAAGACAACCTAGACCGCATCTCCTTAATTTTGCGGATCAGCTTGTTCTTTAAAATACTCTTTCAACATTTCAGCATCATGTCCTTCCAACCTATTCCTGTCATCCCTCCTTGCATTATAAAGATCCTGCGGTATAAATCCAACATTCTGTATTCTACTTACTTCGACCTGTAAAATGCTCATTTGCTGACATGTTGAAAGGTTTGATAGTTGAAGTTGATCCGCTAAACTCTTTTTGACGCTTGTTATTTTTCTATGAGACCTGAACAAGTGAGACTTCCTCGGTGTTATAAGAGAGTGACTATGAGCATCGCTGAATACGGTAACAACGTAATGCTCATCAGTTGGTTTCCAATTAACTACCAATCTAGCACGACAGTTTTCACGTGTTAATCTCTGGCGACATTTGATTTGCATTGTTTTTGTCTCTTCACTCCCTGTTTGCTGCATACAAGCTCTCTCCACATGATAACATCATCCTTCTTTGTACTATCATTAATATGTGTACTAAAACCAGCATCCTTAGCATAATTATTATAAAATTGGTTTGTGTCTTCTAAACTTCGAAATATTTGTCCAATAGTTGGGATCAATGCAGGCCGAACTTAGGAATATATGATGATGATGTACCCTCAATCTCATATGAATTCATACATGTATACGTAAAGGAAGAAAGGCATAAGACCTTAGTTATGTTTCAATCATCAGGTGTATACATATGAAAACTTCTAATCTCGAGTACATCTTTACACCAAACACACATAATCCGGATCAAATGACTACAAGCAGCATAAGCATTTACACCAAACACATATAATCCACCAGAAATTACATTATTACACCAGACACAAAGAATCTGCAATTTACACCAAACACACATAAACATTTACACCATACACACAGAAATTTGTATTTACGCCAAACACACATAAGCATTTACACCAAACACACAGAACTTGAGCCCTTAAACTGAAAATTTAATTTCGAAATCATCTGCAATTTGTAATGGAAGTAAACCCCAGAATGGAAGGAGACTTACCGCGGGTCGTAACCTTCACAATGCACTATTCGTCGAAGAAGTACAGATAAGAATCTAGTTCGAGAAGCAGTATTCATCGAAAGCTAAAGAAGAGACTCTCATCGAGAAGTAGAAGCAAAAAGATTTGGCAAATACGAATTCTTTTTTTAATTCGTTCGCAGATCATCTGGCTTGGCAGGCCGACCCACTCCTATGCTCTATCATAGACCCGCGGGTTATTCAATATCAGAACCAAATTTTTCTTATTTTCATCCTGGTCATCGGATTAAATCCGACGTCCAGGATGATCGTCCTGGACATAGCACCTTTAATCTTGTCCTAAGGTATCCAGACCAGAAAATTTTCGCATCAACATGCCATGCAAACGGTACACTATTTTCAAGGACAATGTTATTTGTATACTATATATTTATACTAACATTTGATACATTTTGCCTATAAAAAAACATTTGATACACTTTAAATTCCGATCATATAATAATAATATTTTTTAAATTAACACCATCATTGAAAATTGATACATCAACGATCAAAAATTCATGTTCCTGTGGGATTTTGGCGGCTTTGTCGCCGATAATTTATAAACCCTAATTAAGTACTACTTAACCCTATGGGGAAAAATAAAACTAAATTATTGACGGTGAATTCACCAAAATTCAACTAGTGTATAGAGCTTTTGATCCTTTATATATTAATTTTTCGTGATAATTTCGATGATGAGACAGAATGTGTTGTAATCTAAAGTGTGTCAAAATTTGGTATCAAGAAATAGTGTACGAATATCATTTTCATATTTTAGTGTGCAAACGGTACACAATTTTAAATGTCATGAAAAGGTACACAATTTTGTCATAACGTTAGTGACATTAATGTTCCATGACATATTGCAAATAATTTTTTTCCTTTATGGCACAGGATTTTTTTTATTTTTTTAACAAACGTCAAAAAGAGTTTAGCGGATCAGCTTCAACTATCGAACTTTTTAACATGTCAGCAAATGAGCATTTTACAGGTCGAAGTAGTTAGAATACATAATGTTGGATTAATACCGCAGGATCTTTATAATGCAAGGAGGAATGACAGAAATAGGTTGGAAGGACATGATACTGAAATGTTGAAAGAGTATTTTGAAGAACAAGCGGAAAAAAATCAAATGGTGGATACAAAGATTGGCCCGATAGCATACAAAAAATCAAAGAGAAATCTCATGGAACTCAGAAACTCCTGAAAAATTTGAAGAGCGATGGATTCAGACGGTAGATGAACATGGTTTAATCGATAATGAATGATTGCACAATTTATACAAGATTCGAGCTCAATGAGTTCTCTCTTTTACACGGAACATATTTTCAGCCGGTATAACTAGTAGTCAAAGGGTGGATAGTACACATAATTTCTTTAAGCGGTATGTGTCTCGAAGAAATTCACTGTGGGAGTTCATTACCAGGTTTCTGGGGGGATTGGAAAAACTTAGAGACAATGAGGAGATGTTGGATCAAGTGAATTTGTATTAAAAGTTAGTGTTGAAGACATCACTTGTTGTTGAAGAATTTATGAGAGACTTATATACATAGACCATATTTTTCAAGTTTTAGGATGAGGTTTTCGAGTGTCTTCGATATATGATTGATGGAACAAGTGAATATGATAATTATTTCCGATATACAGTGAAACATATTCAGCAGTTACTGGGTAGAGTACGAGAATCTCAGGTGGAAAAGTTAACACAAAAAATAACATGCAGTTGTGGAAAGTTTGGGGTAGAGAGAATTCCTTATCAGCACGTGTTGGCTTATTTATTCAGATCTAATATTCATGAGTTGCCTGATCAGTTCAAGCTGCATAGGTGGATGAAGTAATCAAAAATGGGTAGAATCAAGCATGATTCAGACGGCTATGTTGTTGGCGGTTCTTCCATGTTAACCAAGAGACATGGTTTATTCCAGCAACTTTCTAGGTTATGCGATGATGACCTTGTGAGTGAGTCTAAAACTAAAGTCCTAGAAGATTGATTGAACAACAATTTGTACTGATTCCAACACCTGAAGTTTGAGTGGTACCCAAATAAGTTCATTTTCATAACCTTTGAGAGATCCGAAAAAAGCAAAAGCAACTGGTAGTAGTAAATGGATTAAAAGTGGGTTTGAGAGGTCCATAATGAAACTTCGAAAGTGTCATGGTTGTGTATATGGGGGGTACGACAGAAGAAAATGTCCAGAACTAATCGATACATAAGTACAAAATCGATCTTAAACTCGAGTTATTGATTATATATGCTAATCAACTTATTTTTTGTTGTTTTGTAGGATTTCAACTTCTACCAGGCTGAGGACTTTCCGTTATGTAGTTGAGGAATATTAGTTTTGATGTTGGAATTTTGTTTTGCTGTTTTTTCTATGAGCTGATGCGTTCAAAGTGGGTTTTGGAAGTGTAGTTATCTACTAATTTCGTTTGGTACAGTTTTGCTGTTTCGCAATTTCGAACTCTTACTGGTAAAGTGAATCTGCATTGCTGTCTACTGGTTTTGTTTGGTGCTGTTTTGCTGCATTACTGGTAAAGTGAATCTGCATTACTGGTTGTGAACCTATTTTGCGAACCTGCTGTTGTGAACTTACTGATTTTGTGAACTTATTTTGCGAACCTGTTGTTGTGGAATAATGCTACTTGTATCCTCAACTTTGACACACTTTTATAAACTCCCTTATGTGACAACCATCACAACCACATATTAAAAAATGAGTGTGGTTGTGTGTGTAGTTGTGATGGGTGCCACATAAGGGGGGTTTATGAAGTATGTCAAATTTGAAGGTGCATGTGGCATTGCTCTTTATTAGGAACCTGCTGTTGTGAACCTGCTGTTGTCTACTGGTTTTGCCCTGTTGTTGTGAAACCTATTTTCGATGTCAGATTCTTTTTGTATTAATTCGTGGAACATTTGTCTTAGCGGGCTGACCAGCTCCGATTCTCTATCATAAACCCACGGGTTATTCAATATTTGGACCAATTTTTTCTTATTTTTATTAATCTGATGGTTAGGATGACCATCTTGATGTAACGCCATTAATCCAGACTTAAATTTTCCCATGTTACGCAGGACTTGAGTACTGCCCTCAACTATGCTGACATGGAATCACAGAGAATGCCACATCATCGTCGTTTTATGGGCAACGATTCGGGTTGCGGTTCATATTAGAGCTTCTCGGACTTGCCAAAAAAATCATTGCTAATTTTCTTGCAATAAAAGAAGTCAAGACAAGAGCCCATATATGAGGGCCTACATATAAAGCCCAGCCCAGTTTTAAGGATTCTATGAATTATGATTCCCATGGTATTTTAGCAACTTTACTTTCCCAAATGCAGATTCTTCCCGCCAATTTGTCCAGGGCTTCGCTCTTCCAGATTGGGCATCCTCAATTCCCCATCGACATTCAAGGTTGGGGTTTGGCGTCTAAGATTAGTTTTTTTGCTGGGTCAATAATTTATCTCAATTTCTGTGTTGTGGCATTGCTTTGGAAGGATTCCGGATTCTTGATTTATTGATTTTGAACTAAGAACCGGTAATGGGGATAACTGGACTGTTGCCCCTTTTGAAATCGATAATGAACCCGATTCATATTAAGGAACTGGAGGGATGTTTCGTCGCTGTGGATACGTATTCATGGCTTCACAAGGGAGCTCTTTCTTGCAGTACAGAGCTCTGCAAGGGCCAACCCACTTCCAGGTATCTTCTATGTCCCATATCTAAAAGTTCGATATTTACCATTTCTTTTCTTCTATGAATTACCTGTAATTTTTATGAAACCTTTGCATTTTTCCGCGGGTTTGGCTCCCCAAAAATGGGTTTCTGTAAATACTTGTTCTACTTAGAAATTTGTTTTTTTTCCTGGTTTACATATAAATATTTATACTCCCTTTATGGACGTCATTCAAACTGAATTCCGGTTTTGATTCAGCAAGTTGAAACTAATTGTTACCTTGATGGCGTTTCATTTGGTTTCTCGTGTTTGATTCTTGTTTTCTTCTACTTTTTTTTTCATATTTCCAGGCATATTGAGTACTGCATGCACAGAGTAAATATGCTGCGTCACTTCGGGGTTAAACCCATTCTTGTTTTTGATGGAGGTCCTCTACCAATGAAGAATGAGCAGGAAGAAAAGCGAGCCAGGTATTTGGTTGTGTCTGCTAATGATTTGCAATAAAGCGGTTTTATCATTCTACAATGCCTTCTTTCTGCAGGTCCAGAAAGGAAAACCTTTCTCGAGCTACGGAGCATGAATCAAATGGAAATCTCTGTGGCGCTTATGAATGTTACCAGAAGGCTGTTGACATTACACCTTCAATTGCTTATGACCTTATCCAGGTACTGCAGATCTGTTAGTGTTATGCCAACAGTACGTTAGTTTTATATTATTCATATGGAACAATATGTGTGAAAAAAATTGTGGATCTTAGGATCATTTCCCCCCTCATAGTAACTGTTTTCTTACTTTTTTTCAGGTTTTGAAACAGGAAAATGTTTCTTATGTCGTGGCTCCGTATGAGGCTGATGCAGAAATGGCATTTCTGGCGATCAACAAGCAGGTAGAAGCAGTTATTACTGAAGACTCAGACTTGATTCCGTTTGGTTGTCCCAGGGTTAGTTTTGTAGCTGAATTTTCATACTTTGTAGTTCAGATATAACTGATTTATTTACTCCAGATCCTCACTCTTGTCATTCCCTAATTGTGTGTCTGCTAAGTTGCAACATTCGTATCTTCGATCATATTTATCCCGAATGTTCTATCGCATGCAGATCATCTACAAAATGGATAAATTTGGGCAAGGTGTCGAGTTCAAGAGTGAAAAGCTACAACAAAATAAGGAATTTAATTTGTTGGGATTCACTCAGATGATGATGCTTGAGATGTGCATCTTAAGTGGTTGTGACTATTTGCAATCTCTACCCGGGATGGGATTGAAAAAAGCTCATACTCTGATCAAGAAATTCAAAAGTCATGATAAAGTAAACAGTGTGTTAGCTCGATTCATAGGTTTATTGAGCTGATTGCCACTACATTTTGACCTCTGGACTGATCTTGTCCTTTTACAGGTTATCAGACACTTAAGATACAGTGGCATAGAGGTAACCCCTCTTTATGAAGAACATTTCAAGAAAGCTATTCTGACTTTTAGGCACCAACGCGTTTATGATCCTTCTATTGAGGATATTGTACATCTATCTCAGCCCATGGACATTAATGGTGAAGACTTAGACTTCTTAGGTCCATATCCTTTTGCAATGTATTATCTTTATAAAGAAATCTCCAGAAGTTTCCATTTTTCCTATGTTCTTTTGAAATCATACCTTAACTAGGATCACATCATTGCCCCAGCATATAGCTAGAGGTGTAGCACGGGGGGAACTTGATCCGTTCACTAAAGTCCCAATTCAGGTATAATCCTCTTTTACATGCATCATATGCACACACGCTATTCATCTATTAATTGTTTTTGTTCAAAAGCAGAGAGAATCTGATGCCAATGGACAGTGGCTTCAAGGAAGTTGTTACCAGTTCAACGATAGCAAGCTCAGCGGTGAAAAGAAACGGATCGATTTACCAGCCCAGAAAAATCTCCTTACCAACTACTTCTGTATCCTACATAACATATCTTGTTCTCGTAATACCATTTCTTTATTTGAAATTCTGGGCCTCGTGGCTTATATGATATGCACTCTTCCAGAGATGTAGTTCATTGGAATTGAATTATATGATGTCGTTGCCTTGCCAGCATTCAAGTACTAGTTCGTAAGTGAAGTGCTGTCTTTTCCTTAACATGCCACAGGTTTTGCTTCCACTGAGGCGAAAAGGGAATTCCGAGCCCCACGAGTTACAACCGACCATCCAAATGATAGCATTAAAGCCACCAGTCATATAGCAGATATGCATACGGTTAGTTCTGAAATTACAAGTAACTCAGCTCATGGTATCTAGTTATTCGGCTTCCTGCTGCTTAGTGAAGTGGAGAAGCCACTTGCATGATCTTATATAGTTTTTATTATCTATTGTATAACTTTCTTCTTGGCATTCTCTGTAATAGCCAAAGCATGTGACCGATGCTGATTATATTAACGTTTTGGACAAACAAGATGACGGTAAGGCTGAACTTCATAGTGCTAAAGATAAAATGCTAGTATCATGGTTCAACATTGGCTTATTTGTTTGTACTGTAGGACCATGCATTAGCCGAAGAGATACAGATTACACGAAAAAGAGACCATTCACCGTACTGCCAAGTTCAATATGTAAACCTTGCATTTCGTTGCACAGGGTTCTTGACTCAGATAAAGAAAATGGCAAGTCATCCTTCATAAAAGTAAATGGGGTGGTGCGAAGTTCTTATTTTGTAAAGAATTCGGAGGAGAACAAAAAGGAAAGTACTGCTGATATGGACAAATATGGTGATAGCAAATTGGAGATTATTGTTCCTGATCAAGAACTTCTTTCTGATTCAATTGAGGGAACATCCAGAAAATCAGATAAAAGAGTTGCTTTGCGTAGTCGTTATTTTCAGCAAAACAACGAGAAAGATACGAAGTGTGATAGGGAACCGGATTCGAGGCCAGAATCACTTGTCTCATATAGAATGAATGGATCAGAATCTGGTTTGAAGCACCGAACTGCAAGTTCTTACGTTGAAGAAATATCTGATAGTGAGAATGGCATGGACCCTGAATCTGCAAACGTAGAAAACAGAAGCGGCATTCCTTCGGAGTTTGATAATGATGATATTCTTCAAGGACATTGTAGTAATTATTCTTTAGAGCACGCAACCAAGAAAATCAAGATTGTTCAAGCTGACAGCCTCATAGTAAGTGCTTCATCTTGATAGTTAATGAACTTGATCCAATCAAGTACTTTGCACTTCCTTTCCTTTATGTTTCAGTTCTCTATTGTACACCTGATACGGCTTTATTTACTTCACTACGAGTTCAGGATGGTGGAAACACAGACAATTACGCGTCAGGTATGCTTTTCTTGGTAACTATGTTCTAAAGATCACGATGTTCTTGATCCTAACTTTGGTCATGGTTTACTCAGTTTTCTTCCTCAATTCATATGACTCTTCAAGATATTACACCTCAAACTCCATATCGTCGTATGATTCCTGCAGATGTATGCTCTTCTGTCATGGAGGAAGCCACATCTCAAGAAGGAAAGTTTGGATGCAACATCAGTCATTTGGGTCGTTATTCTGATATTGCGGAGAAATCAATAAAAGACATTGTCTCGGTGCTATCTTCATTCAGATACACAGGCTCAAGGGCAAGTGGACTCCGTCCCCCTCTAAAAGACATAAAGAACTCCTGTACGAAAAGGTAACCGCACCACCCCCACCCCCAC
>JAOYMZ010041471.1:0-15179 GCA_025802335.1 Pinguicula primuliflora | reverse complement strand
GGACCAAAGCATGGGCGTTTTCATCTACAATATATGGGCTTTCCAATTGTGCAACCAATGTCTGACAAAACGACGTCAACGTGGATTATGTACAAATTATGTACATTTACATTATGTAAATGTATCACTACTCGAAACTTAAATTGTGGTCCCATAACTAATTTTTTTTTATAGGTAATATCAATTAGGGGATTTGAATGGTGAATACAATTGTCCCCATAACTAAAATTTGATAGCAATTTTGAAACTGTCGATGAATGGGCACTTCAAAATTGATCCAATTTTCTATCTTTTGAACTTGATGGAAGAGAAATGATAGCTGATCAGCACCCTTAATTTTTTATGGGAGATGTTCAAGAATTTGATAAGTACACAATAGTAAAATTTTATAAAAATAAAATTTAAGTGTGGTTCCAAAATTCCAATGCCCACAGCGTTTGGGAATCGGTCCTAAATTTTAATTTTGATACTCGTAATACACTATTTAAGGTTAGATTTAGATTTGTTGCTCTTAACATCTATATTTGTAAAGTTGTAGTTTTTATGACGGCAAAGCTGTTGAAATCAGAATATATGACTAATTCCCGAATGATTTCGATACGAGAATTTTAAAAAATGGTGACGATTTTTTTCCTGCAAACCGAAATCTCCGAAAAAGGCACTTACTGAAAAATTTGACAAAGTGTAGCATCCCTATATTTTATACGAGTTGCCAAAAATTCTTGGAATTTATTATTTTTTTGTTGCGAATTTAAGATTTTATTGCAAAAAAGAAGTCTAGTGTAAAACACCTACATGGTCAAAAATGGTCCTCTTGACCCTTCCAACGAAATGACTTAGGATGATATATGCTCATCTCCTTAAAACCTCCCTTCGGCAAACCTCTGACAGGGAAAATTCTAGGGGAAGAAAGAGTATGACGCATTATATCATCTCTTACAAAGATAAGCAGCAGTGAATTTAAACTCCAGAGTACGAAGAGTTGGTTATACATCTCGTGTTCTTTGTCTTCTTGGGTAAGTGGCAGTCGAATTCCGTTGTAGATGATGTAAAATATCATCTGGAGGATGCTCCAAGATGGTCACTCCCTCATGTAGCTGTTTGCATCCGATCTTTGCTAGCAAATCCGCAGCCTAGTTTAGTTCTCTGTAGCAGTGAGTGATTCTGCAATGTAGAAATCGTGCCTGTAAAGCCAGAATTCGCTGGACTGTCTGCCTGATCCTTCACGGTGCTGCCTCAACCTGCAAAATGCTGTTCACTAAAATCAGAGAGTCAGAGTTAACGTCTAGATTTAGGTACATCTTTTGCAGGGCTATTTCTAGTCCAATCTGCAGAGCTGTGACCTCAGCTTTAATGGAAGACTCACACTGAATTTTGGCATGAAAGGATAGCTGATGTGCTCCATGTGTGTCCCTGAAGATACCTCCAATACCTACTGAGGATGATGTAACACTGCCATCAATGTTAAGCTTAAAGTTCGATTCTTTGGGGGGCTCCCATAAGATGAAACGAGAGATAGCTGGAGGAGCCCCCTAGATTGAGATGGCTAGTGCATTCAGGACCTGCTTTCCTTGGGTATGAGTAGGCGAAAAGAAGTTACCTGATGACATAATATCTCTTAGCAGATTCAGGCAAGAATAAATAACTGATTCTGAGTTCAAATTTGAAGTACCAAAATGAATCCCACATCGTAGCTTCCATATCTCCCAGCAAATAATCATAGGCAAATATTTACGAATGAAAGTCATGGTTTTGTCATTGTGTCCCACAAACCAGGGTTCTAGACGATGTGCAAGGGAGATAGGAGTATAGTTAAACATCATGATATCATCAAAATAGTTCCAAACCTGGTTGGCTAGGTCCCCTGCAGACATAAGGTGGTTTATAGTTTCTATGCTCCCCATTGTAAAGCAGCAAGAGCATTTGGAATCCAACAGAATTTCCTTTGCGCTTATGTTGTCATCAACTGGTAGAATGTGATGTAGAACTTTCCACATAAAGATGTTGATTTTTGGGGATATATTCTTGTCCCAGATCCAATTAAAACTGAGAATTGTATCAGGTCTTCTCCGGATCATATGCTAAGCTGATTTTATGCTCAATCTCCCATTTGTGTCAGGCTTCCAAATAATCTGATCTGCTTCATTCATCATTATTGGAATCTGCGCAATGTCGGGTGCAAAAAGAGGTTCTACAGCGCTCCTGAGCATAGGTATGTTCCAGTTTAAGTTTTGCCAAAACTCTTTAACTTTCAGGCAGTCCAACAGATGGTGAAGATGAGCCTGAAGCTGGCTATGGCCATGCCAATCATCCCGCGTAAAGTTGCAGTCTCCTGAGCCCAGAAACCAGTATGTATTCCTTAACATAATAGGTCTTGTAGAAAGAATTCTTTTCCAATAATGAGAATCATAAGCCCTTACCAGTACAACAGTTGGATCCTTGTGTGAGCAATATTTCCACAGTATGAAATTAGACCAAAGGCAGTTATTTTTCCTAAGTCGTCACCAGAGTTTCATACTAAAGGTGAAAACAATCTCAGAAAGGCTCCTGCATCCTAAATCACCCTCTGATTGTGGGATGCAGATTTTAGCCCAAGAGTGCCAATGTAACTTATTTTTGCCACCAGACCATCCCCAGAAAAAATTTGACATCAGTTTGTCTATTTTACGAATTATCCCAATAGGAGGTTCCAATACCATGAGCAAAAAAATTGGCATGCTAAGTAATACATGTTTGATCAAAACTAACCTCCCATGGAGAGTGAAGCAGTTGTCCATCCATCAAGTATAGCTTGGAGTTTGGAGACCAAGTTGTTAAACAGTGTTGGAGATTTCCTTCCTGAGTATAATGGGGCTCCAAGGTATGTAGCAGGAAGGGACTTGTGAGAGAAACCAGTCCATTGTTGAATAAGGTCTATTCTGGTGCTTGAGACTTTGGGAGATATCATGAAGCTACTTTTAGCAATGTTCACCAGTTGCCCTGAAAATTGCTCATACTTCTTAATAACTGCTTCCAGAGCAAACTTAGATCCCCTGCAGAAAATTATGATGTCATCCGCGTATGCAGGATGAGAGATAGTTGGACACCCATAAGGGACACCATATGCAAAAGATGGACATCTATTCATCAGTTCTTCTAGACTTCGACTAAGAACTTCAGCATCAATAATGAAAAGGAGAGGGGATAAAGGGTCGCCTTGCCTCAAGTCCATGGATGCTATGAAATAAGCATAAGTAGAACCTTCAAACAATAAAGAGAAGCTGCAGCTAGAAATAATTCACCAAATTCTATCTATGAAAGGTTCCGCAAACCCAAATTTCCTGAGGACTTTGATAAGGAATAACCACTGTCAAAAGCCTTTGCCATATCTAACTTTAGTGCTACATTATGACCCCGTATGGGCCTTTTTAGATAGTGAAACATCTCTTGAGCAAGAAGTATATTGTCAGAAATATTATTTCCCGGGATAAAACCACTCTTTTTGGTGAAATGATGGAAGGTAGGATCTTGCTGAGTCTAGTAGCTAATAATTTGGATAAGATCTTCCCCTCATAATTACACAGGTTGATAGGCTGAAAGTCTGAACAGAGGACTGGTGGGTGGCTTTAGGGATTAATGCAATCAATGTACTTGTATATGCACCCCCCAGTTCACTTCCAGCAAAGAAAGAGAGCACAACCTCAATTACATCCTGGCGAATGGTTTCCCAGCATGTGTGGAAAAATACTCCAGTGAATCCATCCACTCCAGGTGCGCTATCTTTGTTCATCTCAAAAATTGTATTCTTTATCTCTTCCTCAGATGGTTCACACAGCATAGCATTCATATCATTGGTGACTAGTTCTGGAATATATTGCTGCCAAGAGTCACTCTGGAGAACCTGTTTTGCAGTCAGATGAGCATCAAAATGGGCAAGTAAAAGATTCTTGATGTCTGGTGCTAAGGTTATCCAGGAACCATCTGCAGTTTTCAACTTGGTAATGGAAGATTTGGGCCTTGAGAGCTTGACACTCTTGTGAAAAATTTTTGTGTTGCGATCCCCTGACTGGAGCCATCTTATTCTTGACTTTTGTTTCCTACACATCTCTTCTGCTATCAGATCACGCATATACACAGCTTTTGCTTGTTGCATTGCTTCTCTGTCATGGGGTGCTCCTGATATGTCATACTGAATAACCAGTGCAACCACATTATTTTCAGACTTCCTGAAGTTCTGAAAAATATTACCATACGTTTCCTTGTTCCAAACTCTCAGTTTGGCTCTCAGCCTTTACAACTTAATGGCCAACCGTGTCAAACCATTTTGTTCAGCAACTGGTTCGTTCCAAGAGGAGGCAATAAGTTGCTGGAAAGAAGGGTGTTGTGTCCAAAAATCCTGAAATATAAATCTGCTCAGTTTAACAGCGGGTTCTGCTCCTGTCTGGATTAACAGAGGACAGTGATCCGATTGGATCCTACTAAGATGTTAACTGTATATGTAGGCATGAGAGAAATCCATTCATCAGAGACAGGTACTCTATCTAGCCTCTCCAGAATTTTATCTTGACCCGCTTGATTATTTGACCAAGTAAATCTATTTCCTTCATATCCTGTATCTTTGAGTCTGCAAACATTAATTATCTTGCAAAAATCACTAACAGCCCCCATATGCATTGGAAGTCCTCCAGCTTTTTCTTCCGGAACAAGAACTATGTTAAAATCTCCCAAAAGGACAAGTGGGGTCTGGATTAGATTCAGTTGTTGCACCATGTCTGTCCATAAGGGAAACCTCTCAACTCTGTTACATTTTGCGTAGACTACACTAAGATGCAGTTCCGTTCCTAGAGCCACATTTTTAACCTTCAAGAGTAGCAGTTGTTCTGAATCAAAATGTATTTGAGCCTCCCAAGAGTTCTTCCAGAAGCACCAGATTGTGCTAGCCGAGTTGGAGGCACTAAATGAGAAATGAAGCGTAGCCTCCCAAAAAATGTGTATAAGTATTGTTGCCATATTTTCGCCCAAACTACATGGGTATGTATTTTACTCTAATTTTGTAGCTTGGTAAACAATGTGCAATTAGTTTTTTTTGGGTAAGCAATGTGCAATTAGTTGAAATCCTAATTAATAGTTTTCTGAGTCCAAGTCCCACCAAATGCATTTGTCAGCCCTAATTCAGAAGAGGCTTTGAGTTGGGTTCAAGTCCCATATAATAGTTTGAAGTGTACATTCACAGATACTTTAGAGCAGCGTAATTATTTCTCTCACTTAGCTACCAAAAAAAGTTAAAACAAGGTTACTACTCCAATTTTGAGTGCATACTATCCACTCTAACATGAGTCTAGTTAATGCCGGGCAAAAAAAGGTGATTGGGAGTTGAATTCGAAACCAAAATTTACTGTTTTACCACATATATGAAACTATATCCGCTAAGATTTGGTATAAATTCGTCATTAAACAAATCGTAGCAAGCCAAGCCATTGAATATTTTGAATCCGCCCGGTCTCACCACCCAATGACAATTACAGTTTGGTCTGATAGTAATTAAGTGAACTTTTGATTAAGAGATCTTGAGTTCAACCCTAATAAAAAATGCTTTGCCAGCCATAATCTATACAAGATGTTGAATTGGGTGCAAGATTACTAAAGATCTGTTTTGCGCAGAAGTAGTACTACTACTTCTTCTAGTAATTCTTATTTTTAGAACTTGTGGTGTTTTGCGCAAGTGCTTAAAAATAATCATTTAAATTTTAATTTTAATTTTATATAATAAACTTAACATTAGATTATTAAAATAATCTCTATCTATTTAATTAAAATACATTAGATAAGGTTAATTTAGTCATAAAAGTATTTATATTTCAATATTATTACAAAAATGTCATGCTTATTTTTAAGTAGGAAAAAACATCCATGAGATAGTTATTTTTAAGAAGAGAGATTGTAAAAAAAAGCACAAACACCAGTACTTATATTACGGGAAACATTCATTTAATTTTAAAAATTGCTTATATGCACCGGAATAGAACTTCCATGAGTTGGGAGAGGAAAAAATCTCAAATGCAAAGCACCGGAATTATTTATGCCATCAAATCTCCTACACCCCCAGCTAGAATGCATAGCTCCTTCTCTCCTCAAGTACAGAGAGACTTGTCAATTACTTCCTCCCTCTCTCCCCATCCCTCTCTCTCTACGGATTGGGAAATTCCCATTTGGATTCTTCTACCAATTTGGCTGCACCTGTACTGTGACCAATAGCAGAACACCAAACCCCTCTGAATTATGCTAGGAACTTCTTTTCTATTGACGAAATCAAGACGTGGGCGGTGAATTTTTACTTCCCAAAGCTGACTCAAAAAGTACAACACAAACACCCAAAGAATCATGGGGAGTGAGTCGGCCGCTGGGTATCACCGCCAGCAGGGAATACTGTTCAAATCAGGTGGACCGGTGACCAGCAGCAGCGGAGGTTCAGCTGGGTCTGAATTGTTTCAGATGGGAAGTTATTACACGGGCAGGGGCAGTCAGAATTTGAGCAGAAATGGCGGCCGACGAGGCGCGGGATTGATTTTCTCAACTGGGGTTGCGCGGAGTCCGATGGACTCTCCTTCGTCGCTTCTGCTGGATTCAGTTCCTGGGTTGAAGCACGATACTGGACTCGCGGTGGAGTGGTCAATTGAAGAGCAGTATAAATTGGAGGAGGGGCTTGCCAAGTAGGTATCTTTTTCGTGCTTTAATATACTAGGATATTATGAAATTTTCTACATTTCTGATGGGGGTGTACTTTTGTTTATCGAGTTACCGCTGTGGAACTCAACAACTAGGACCTGCAGAACTTAGTTATGGTCTTATCGTTTTTAGCAGGAAACCATGATAAGTACATAATCACGACATGATCAAATAATGAGCTGCCTATAAGATAATACGTTTGGAGGTGGAGAAACTTAACATGGCCCTTTGTTAAAGTTTCTTGATTATGGACTTCGACGCCACATACAAATATTGTTTCCGAATATCGTTGATAAGGGATCTGGAGATCAACTTCATAACTATGTTCTTGATCCCACGAATAGAGTCCCTCCCTTTATGTACCTACTATAAGTTGTAAATTTCCATGGTCAGGAGTCGAACTTTGTGTGGGTTTCTTGCTCATAAGATATGGCCAGTGAAGTAGAAACCTGGACCATAAAGATGTTTTTTTTGTGAAGTAAGTTTAGGGGATTGTGGTTAGGCTCTTGATATCTGGTCGGTCGTTCCTTTTTAAATTCAGTGTATATGATATATCATAGAATAATATATTACGCACAATAAAGATGCCTAAGCCTGTGATCCTTAATTTCAAGATGGTTAGTTCATATGGTTTTATATAATTTTTAGCTGTTCAATGCTCTTTTTTTTTGTTCAATGCTCATACATGTATCTGAAACTCTAACTTTTTTTAATGCGAAAATTTCCCCAACTTTTGCAATCTGAATAAGCATTTACATTTTTAGACATACAAAAAATTTCATCAAATGCTAATTCAATTTGCATCACTTATAGTCATCGGAGCTATGTGGAATTATAATCCCCATTCTTCTGGCATCTGCATCCCCCTGCATATAAACAGCGAGGTTTTTATTAAATGAAATCAGAATTCATTTGGTATGGACATCATTTTGTTGCCAAATGGTTGTGTATTACTATCTAAAATGACGGCCAGGAAATTACAGAAATCAAATGTTATGAAATCTTTTGTTGACAGAGTTTTCATCTCCATTGCTGTAGTTTGGCGTTTTTTCCTCCTTATAGCAGCTTTGATGCTTAGTATATTTGCATCCCACATCACAGCCTTTTCATGATTCTTTGTGGCTCATGTCGTACTGGCTTCTCTGTGTTTTTATTGATGAATGGGTCTATTTAGATTTGGAACTTTATCTTCTATTTCCATTTTCCGCAATTGCACAAAACCAAATTTTATCTGGTTCTGTTGAACATTTGTAGGTATGCCAGTGAGCCCAATATTATGCGGTATATAAAGATAGCTGCTGCACTTCGTGACAAGACAGTGCGAGATGTTGCCCTTCGATGTAAATGGATGACAGTAAGATCATGTTCATTGTGGAGTTGCACTTAATCCTACTTGCTCCCTAATTAATACACTGCATCTTTTGGATGCATGTTAGATGGAGCTTCAGTTTAAATGCTAATAACCTTGCATGTCAAGTATTTAGTGCCCTGCATATTTGTACTACTTATTCCTGATGATCAACATTTTTTTTCAGAGAAAGAGGAGGAAACAAGAGGACCAAAACTTTGCGAAGAAAGTTGAGGATCAGAAGGTAATATTCTTAAGCTCTGTTAAAGCACATTGAACATCGTTTGGCATATCGGACTTGGAAAGTTTATACCAGGACGGTGTTAATTTGCCAATGGAGGAGTTGCTGCACGAAAGATATATTAGATATTGATGAGCTTCAGATGTCCTATTTTCACAACTGCCTTTTTGAATCTATACTGTTACTTTTGACTTGAGACTTGATATTAATGTGTTGTGACAGTAGTTCTATAAAAGGAGTGTTGCAGGACCATTTATAATGATGCTGATGCGTTAAGGCAATAACTGATCATTCTTCCGGTTCCCGACTTGTGTAGTTCCCATCCAATATCTTTTGTTATTAAGTCGTATTCATCTGATTGATTATGGTAACTGAGAACAATAGTCCTTTCACTCTTAGGCTGCAATTTAAGTATAAAACAAATATGATTACATGGGTCCTGTTAGGGTAATCAATAATTATATGTAAAACCAGTCATCTCTCTATTAGGTGATGGTCTAGCATGATACAGCTGAATCCCTTGTTCAAAAAGTTCATCCTCTTGTGAAAAGAAATAAGAAAAAAGGAAGACTTTCACGTGTAAAACTTGCTGGGAGAAGGGGAAGGATACCTCTCCACCCGATTGAGCTTGATACTACGATAAAATATTTGATGAAGCATCTCTTTGCTAGTCTAAGCTTTTAGATGAGGTAGTCATCTTACAGGTTCAATTAAAGTTTGTGGATTATCTCATCTTGCCTTCTCCTTTGTCAAATGATCCATGAATCTTACTTTTACCCTCCACTCAAATAGTCGATATTCTAAAGGCTGGCCCATTTTCAGGAACTATTGGTGGGATCATCATTGAAGAATAGCATGTCTTCAGCTTCATCAGTAAACCCATTTTCTTTAACCACAAACAATCATGATCAGAGCAATTCCGTGCTCACAGGAGGTTTGTTTCGTTAGCTTATTTACTACATGCGTTTTCCTCCTCCTTGAACTGTCAGCTTTATTGTGCATAGTTTCCTTTCCAACCGAAAGTTGTTGTTTTGAGTCTCCTATGCAAGCTCTGTAAAAGGCCTTGATCGACACAGAATTGCTGAAATTATTGATATGTTAAATGCATTGTTGCAATAAGATTGTTTGAAGCTTCTCGTTATTTTTGTAATCAGCTTGGTAAGGAGTTCAAACTGTCTGTCCTGAAGGAAAATCTTTGCTTGATGTCTTCGTCTGATTTTCTTTTTGCCTATGCCTTTTCAACTTTTGCCGACATGACCTGAAACAATTGGGAAATCCTGATTAGTTGGACCTTTTGATTCAATATAACGAAATGATAGTTGTTTTAAAATGACTCAAAATGCATATTTGACTGTTCTTGTTGTGTCCTTTTCTATTTCATTATGGTGAACTTCAATGTGAGTCTATTTGGTTTACTGTTACAGTTATAAGTGGCACAACCAGATATCTTTTGGAAGAGAATATTCAGGCTTTTGGTCAAATATCCGCGAATCTTTCAACTCTGAAGGTAGAGCTTACTCCTTATGGATTTAGCTTCAGATGTTACTAATATAGTGCAATCTGCGAAGTCTCCTGCTAATTGTTTACATAGTGGCTTGCGGTATTCGAAGCAGTATACCAGTCATCCAAACTGCCTCTAGCTACGCCGATCTTAAAGGAACATATAAATGACCATATAGTTTGGCTTTTATTCTTTCAGGAGAAAGTTGACTGCTTCCAGTCTCTTTTTTTTTATTGTTAATATCGTTAAGGGGATTTGAAACAGTGACCTGTGAGTGCATTTGTCACTCACATAACTACTAGGCCAACTCCTCATTGACCTGCTTCTAGTCACCTCATCTTGAAATTCTTATCGCAGTTGCAGCAGAATATCGATCTCTTTTACCATGCAAGAAACAACATAAGTAAACTATTGAACGAGTAAGTTGTTCTATGTAATCTCATAAAAGGATTATGGTTCTCATGTATAAATTAAGACTGCGTTAAGCTATTTTTCTTTTGTGCCTGCAGTATGAGAAATATGCCTGGAATAATGAGTCGGATGCCTCCTCTTCCTGTGCTCTTAAATGAGGAACTAGCAAGTAGCATTTTTACACCATCATCGCAGGTAATCACCTTTCTTTGATGATCGATTCCACAATAAGACTGCTCCATTTCTCATCTATTAACAATTACTCAATCTTCTATCTATTCTGTTTTGTAGTCCATGATCTTTAGTTCCCCAATGGTGACATCCTTGAAGCAAGAGCCAGGATGCTGATTTGTTTATCCACGATTTTGTTTAAACACGAGTCTGGTCTCTGTAATTATCGAAATTATTTCCGTAAAAGTTGCAGGAAGCAGGCCCTGTTTTACAGCCACTTGGAAAGAGGACCGCCATTTTTGCAACCGAGTATTCCTTTGCGGAAGCAGGTACTGGAATGACCATAATATTCCCTCCGGTTATCAGTTCCTGAAAACAGATCTGGGTAGGTTCAACATGCGCTGGTATTCTAATATATTGTGTATGTAAAATCCTTGATAGAACACGAGCACGAGTGGCTAGTCCGGTGCTTGATTTTATCGATCGATACCTCTCTTGAATGCCGGCTTGTCATGCCAACATTGATTCTGCAAAAATCAAATGTTGTGAAATGTAAATTTTTTTTTATGATGAACTAACTGTATCCTATAGACGGTGCACTTAACTCTCTGCGTGCAAGCCTGTGCATGTACATTCGCTCGTTAATGAAATCGAGTATTCGTGTTAACCCTTGCAGTTTGAGAAGTTATATCTTCCAAGACAGACGAAAGTCATTCAAGAACTACTTTCACCTAACTGATGATTTTTAGTTTTTTTCTTACTTTTTTGTAGATAAGTCAAAGCAAAAATTAATTTACCAAACACTGTAAAGAATGATTTGGTGCTAATAATTTGAGAATTGAGAAAAAGGAAAAAAAATAGAAAAAATCAGGTCGATCGACGGTTATCGACTATTGCCGGTAACCATTTTCTCGTTACCGATCAAATTTAAGTGGTCGGTGGACACCCATAGTCACATGAAACTCAAGTCCAAGTTGAAGACCATATTCTTGCTAGAAAAAAGGAAAAGTTATCACTTCTTATGGCATTGAAGAATATCACATAAATGTGGCTCTACCCTTTTATTGTTTCCAGTTCAAAGCCACTGGATGGATGATCACCGAAGGACTTTGTGACAACCATAACACCCCAACTCTTCTGTTCCATTTCCATTTATGAGGAAAATGATATGGTTGTTTGAAGCTGACAACTGAACAAATTATGTGTTACACTATTTTCATTCTGCACGCTCTAAGATTTAGATGAAACAGTGACAGTGGATGTAGAGAAAAGGATTGATGAATAATGGTTACAATTAGAACCATATCAAGAATGAAAATTCCCATGGAATGGAAGCACTCAGAAAAATTCTATCTTCAGAGACCAGACAGCAAAAATACATAAAGAACACATAGATGATGAAGATGATTCTCATATACTCAGATGCTCTTCCCTCGGCAAACTCTGCACAGCATCAGACCATCTCCCGGGGGAATGAGAATGATCACTACTGTTGTTGGAAGACACATGTGCTTCAGCTCTTGCTTCCCTGATCATCCTTAGAACATCCTTCATCACGGGACGAGCTGCAGGAGAAAGAGAGACACAGAGCATGGCAATGTTGAGAAGAGCAGTGAGTTTCTCCTCGGACCCTATACCCTCATTGCTCGAGGTCTGTTCCTCTCCTGACTCCGTCTCTCCCTCCCTTACAGCCCGGACCCATTTCGGGATATCAGCACCGTGTTCTTGTACAAGGTCTTGGAATGGAGTCTTCCCTGTTAGGAGCTCAAGTAAGAGGACACCATAGCTGTAGGTGTCAGCTTGCTGTGTTAGTGGCTTTCTTATGTCACGACACTCAGGTGCACGGTAGAAGAGTGAAGATGCGCTTGTCTCCTCCTGCGATTCCGGATTCCTGAATGGAGTAAGGCCGTAGTCCGTGAGGCATGACTCGAAATCCGGCCCTAACAAGACGTTGGTTGAATTGAGGTTTCCATGAGTAAGGCCTGGATTCTGGTGGATGTACTGCAATCCTGCGGCTAAGTCCTCAGCTATCTTCAGACAAGAAGTCCAGTGAAGAGGCTTTGAGACTCCTGCTGCTCTTGGTCCTGGAACAGCATGTGAAAACTATTGAGGTAAGGAAGAAATGAGGAATTACTTCACCATGAAAGTTTCAATCCGTTTGACAAGATGAATAACCATTAAAATCATGTAGCAACTTCACTGCAAATAACTACAGAATGAAGATTCAAGTTTTAAGACCTAAGAGGGCTTCAGTTGACATGAAAGACAACATAAGCTAAGTACATGTGGAGTTTTCGTTGACAACTTACTATACATCAAATTAAAAACTCATATGTAATTCCGACACTGACACTGCTTGTTATCAAAATTGACTATACCGATAGAGCACACGTACAACATTAAGAGAACAGGCAAAATACCATGGAGGAGAGTGAAAAGACTGCCATTGGGGAAGTAATCATAGACAAGCAAGCGTTCTTCCTTGGCTTGAAAATAGGCTCTGAGTGCAACCAAATTCTGATGTCTTAACCTCCCAAGAATCTCAATGTGTCTTCTGAATTCCTCCATTGTTGGGTAACTAGCATCTTTCAGTCTCTTGACCGTAACGATATAGCCCGACTCCATCACCGCCTTGTAAGTGCTTCCTATAGTCCCTCGGCCCAAGGTTTCAGCCGAGGCCTTCAGAAGATGTTCCAATGTGTAAGTCATTTGCTGATCTCCAGGTCCAAGAAAGACCAAATTCCCAAGTCCCTCACCTCCTTGATCCCAAGAAAATCCTCCTCCTTTGACACCACCACTATCATCCCTGCCGCCACCAGCACCGCCACTAGTTCCTCCTATCTCCGCCATTTGTCCACCTGTTTTACTCCGGTCCTCACTCTTCTTCTTAATAGTCTTTCTCAAACAGAAGATCAAAAGTAATGCTACGACGCATAGCAGGAAAAATCCAACAATGCTGGGAACAATTATCAATATGAGCTTCCTGATGTGCTTATGCTTCGTCTTCTGAGATGGAGTTAACCTACACGGCCTTGTGATTTGTTCACCGCACAAATCAATGTTTGTGGCGAACGAAGATTCGTTGAACCTGCTTAAAGCAGCAGTCACAGGGATTCTGCCGCTGAGTGCATTCTTAGATACGTTAAAGAATCTCAAACTACTCTGGTTAAAAGGTGGAATTCCGCCACTGAGATGATTGTCCTGCAAATAAAGCACATATAATCTGCTCAACACAATAAGAGACTGGGGTATATCTCCCGATATCTGGTTACCACTCAGCACGATGACCTTTAGCCGGTGCATCAAAGAAAGACTAACAGGGATTCCACCAGTCAGCATGTTATTGTTGAGGAAGAGAGATTTGAGATTCACAAGGCCTGAAAGTTGAGGAATTGGCCCAGAAAGTGAATTTTCTTTAAAGCTCAACAATCTCAGCTGATCCAACTGATTGAGGCTATCACCATCTATTGTGCCACTCAAGTTCCGGTTTTCAACCGCGAGCTTCATGACCCTCCCACCGATGCATTCTTTCACACCTTCCCATTGGCAGAAATAAGTTCCCCTTCCCCATTGAAGAACACCCAAAGGGTCTATTGAACCTTTCAAAGCCAAAAGGGCCTCAGCATCTCCTGGCCTCACCAACGGCAATCCACTCAACAGCAAGAACAATGACAAAAGGAAGAAGAAAGATGAGGAACATGACTCGTATCTTGATTTTCTCATTACCAATGACAATGCCTAAACGAGCAGAAATGAGAAATAAAATCTTGATCTGGTTCACGTTACTGAAGAGGGGGCCTGGAGAATCTTGATAAGCTGAAGATCCAAAAAGGCAAATGGCTTTTGTGTTCTTACATTTACCATCACCTCTAAACTAAAAGAAACCACCAGATCCAGCAACAACTTCTTCACAAAAGAGGGGTGTGACATAAGAATGCTGTGTCGAACGGTTGGGGCCAAGATTAAGTGATAAAGCAAAGCGTAAGATAATATCTCTGTCCAAGGCTCTCAGTCTTGGCCCCATTACAATATTTCTTGCCTTTGCTCTAATATGGATTCATGATGAGTAAGGTAAGGGGAAAGAGAAAGCAAAAGGACAACCAACCAAACAAAGAGGGTCAAGATTTGGACTGCAATTAATGGAAGCTCGACTACGGACTGAACGTTTCACTAATGGCTGTCTCCCCTTTTTCCGCTCTCTGAACAACGCACCACACCCAAGCACCCTGCTCTACTTCTCTATCCTCAAAGATTAAAGAACACAAGATTTGGGTATTCACGAAGAAACAACGTTGGAAGGTTTGCCTAATTCTGAAACCCTCCAGTTCCATTGCTGGCATTGTAGAGAGAAGGAAGAAGAAACCATTTCTACCCACCACCCTGTGAGCTGGGTCAATTCATTTTTCTTCCAAGGTAGCTCCTTGAATTTGAAAATGCATCATTGGGTACAATCCCGCATCAATCCCATTCCAATTATCCTCCAAATTAAAACCAAGTTCGCTCTTTCTGTTGCTGCTCGAACAGAGCATTGAATAGGAACAACATTATACATCACACTTCTTGAATGCAGCCATTAATACCTCACACTTTGCGAGAGAGATTGAGAAAGAGAGGAGCTGTTCTATTTCTGTTGAGCAAGCAAGACATGAAGAAATTGAAAGCCCCAGACACACAGTCAATAAGTGGAATTAGGTAGATGCCAATTGCCAAACAGGGGTTCTTGCATTGCAGGCAGCTGCTTTGCATTCACTGATCTGTGGATGTGGCAGGGCACGCAGTCCTGAAAAGGAGAAACCAAGTGT
>JAOYMZ010041460.1:0-15179 GCA_025802335.1 Pinguicula primuliflora | reverse complement strand
ATATTGAAGTTACAAATTCATTTGTAACATCTCTACAAAATATACATACAATATATATGTATAAATCAATTGTATTTCACAAATAGATAATATATATTACTCATATTTGAAATATTCTTACACATATTGTGTTTTTTTTTTGGGTATCAATTTTTCATTCATCCATACATCCTATATCATTTCGTAATCATTTATATTCCATCTTTAGCCTTTTCCGAAGCTTAAGTGGGATCTCTACGAAATGTATATTTTCCAACATATGAAAGTGTTGCCTGTGTTAGAAGATTCAGAAGAGTGACTTTTGTTGTATATTCGCTATGAAACGTTTTGTGGCTTTAAGTCGTGTTTTGTGGAGTGAGTCGTGAGATGATGTGTAAAATAGGAGTTGTATGTATATTGCCACTTTTGTAAAAAGGTGGGGAAGGAATAGAAGTGAATTCTCTATTTGCACTCGGATAGCTTAATTTCACATATCTTAAAACTCAGCCTCTGTTCTCCCATCAACTGACCTGTTTTCAACAAGACGTGAACGACTTCAATATGTTGCCACAATCAAGCTCCAGTCGCCAGCAATTTTTTTTCCTCGATCCCAGACAGGCTGCTGAACGCCGCGCAGGAAACCAGCCTGAAAATCTACATGACGCAAACCTTGTTCAGTCGTGTATGTGTTGCTGAAACCCAAAGAGTGGAAAATTTTTTCTTGATGCACATCATTCAGTGGGGTTGTAAGATGATGAAAGGGAGGCTGGGCCGAAGATGCATAGTAGGCATTCTGCATAAAATTCACGTTATTATTAGATTTCGGATTCTTGGGCCATTTTAATAAGTGTGAAGCATCAGGATCAGCAGCCTTCCACTTTTCAAAGGCATCTGCTTGACGTCCAAAACCATGGTTTTCTTGGGATATGGCAGTAAGGTCTTGATTTAGAATATTAATTTTGTGTCCAGGGGCCATACTCATGCACTAGATTGTGAAGAAGGAAGTGATGTCCAGATATTGCCAGATTGATAATCACCAAATTTATCACTTCCAGCAGTGATTTCCCAACCTGGCAACTCAAGATCCTGGTGAAGCTCAGATACCAAGCAATTGTCTATAGGATTTTTATTTCTTTCTCCATGTGTAAGCAATCCAAAATTCATAACAGAAAGAGCTGGTAATTTCCCTTGATAGTGGTTACTTGAAAGAGGGGCTGAATAATAAGGAACAGAACCAGCACCAACCAGCTTTTTTGACGACCGTGAATCATGATTAGACTGAACCCTGGGACTTGCTTGGTTCCTATATGCCGATTCAACATCTTCATGCTCTGAGGCCTGAGTACTATTAAAACTAGTTGTATCAGTGACCTGTGACATGCCTTGGTGATCATATTGTTTAAATTTAGAATCGGATGAACTGACTGCCCTCATAGTTGGCTACATCTTCAACATCCCAACTTTCGAAGTCATCCCTGCCCTGGTTTGAACTCCGCCTCTCCTTGGGGCTCGTAACCTTGATAGGTTTGCCGGGTGGCTCCCCCAGGATCGAAGATTGTACGGTCTATTTTTGTACCATTTCAATTACTGCATTTAATTTTTCTTGGGTACTTTGCAGGGAAGCTTGGAACATTACCATACTTCTTTTCATCTCTTCGGTAGCCATAGCCAACTGCTTCTTTAATCCGTCCACCGATTATTCCAGGGTTTGTGAACTCCCAACTGGTTTCGTCTCTTCACCAGATGAAGTGCCTGCTTGCCTCTTTCCATCTTTCTTCTCAGCAGTTGTATCAGCATAGGACGGCTTCATACCCATCTCTATAGCTTTTAGACTCCTTGTGTAAGTGACGTTAAGGGTGGATATGGTAAACCTGGCTCATAACCCACATGTTTCTTACCTCCATTTTTATAAACAACGGTGTTTGTATATGAAGGTTTTCCAGCCGGATCAAACATTGCTGCTGCTTCCTGGCTTCTTGCGCGAGCTAGTGTTGAATGAAGGTGGATCTGAACCTAGCTCTGATACCACTATCAAGAACCAGCAGAAAATTGAAGAAATTATAGGAAGAGAAGAAGAAATTGGGAGAAGAGGATGAGGGATTGTGCGGGAAGTTGGAAGTAGGACTAAGAAACAGAGAAAGGGGAAGGTAGAAGAATACTTCGGAGGAAGGAAAGGGTTAGCAGTTAAAGGAGAAGAGAAAATTATATTCCCATTCATACGTACTGATCTTGCAGAGTAAAACTGTATTTATACAATCAGCCTTTCTCCTAACAAATGTTTTCATCAAAACGTATTTACTTGACTTCAAAACAAAAACAACATTTAACTATTATACATTAAAAACCCAGTCTTCGTGCCTTCACTCGAAACCCATCCCTTTCTACGACTAATTGATCCTTCTCCACCTTCTTGCAGCTCGTTTTCCCATTTTTCCTCAATTCTCCATTCCGTTTATTTGGCCCAAATTCTGGGACATGACACACAGACAGGACTAAATTATCCTTGTCTCAACGGAAACAATCTTCTCATCCTGTTGAGGGATTAGGCGAGGGATGGTGGTATGATTGCGTACATACTATCCTCTCCAGACTCTGCCTAAGGGCGGGATTTACTGAGTATGTTTGGTTTGGTCTTTGGACTAAATTATCCACATTGGACCATTTGATAGCCTGTGACCAATGTGCTTTTAGTGTTCATTTGCTCACTGTGTGTCTCAATGTGTTTCGATTCAGATATTGCTTTTTTCATGTTTCTTCTAATTTATGGCTCTTCACGGTCATCTATAGCATGTTTAGCTGTGATCACCAGATATAGTCATTTAGAATTGCTCCACTTTGTTTCGGTTCTTAACATGAAATCAATATTGAGATTATTCGTTTCTGGCTGGATTATGATTTGTGGTATTGGACACATGTTTTATGTCATAATTTGTTGGGACTATTTTCTATGTTTTAATACTTTTGATCTGATCCTCCCAAGTACAGTGCGCCCTGTGTCATATATGCTCCGCAAAAGGGCTCTCTGCAATGACATGACCAGGTGCCCAAATTTCCGTCAATGTCCCCTAGTGCTTATAGCGGAAACCTTGCCATTGAAACGTATGTGTTTGTTGTTCTGTTCACATATATGTGTGTTGTGCTGTGCTGGATATTTGCCTTGCAGCGGGCGTTGTGGTAAAAGTCGTTGCCCTGAGTTTTGCCTTGCGACTGAGGTAATCAACAAGTAAAGGATACATATTTTCAAGCAAACAAAATAAAGGCAAATAAATGTAAGTATTGCAGTACTTACCAATTGCAATTTCAGGTTCTCCTTTGCTTTGGAATCTTGGTTGCATCTACACGTTTTTTGTTGCAAGATGAGCTCAACATACAGACGACACAGTGCAACAATTGCATAATTGTACTTTCCTATCCTCTCTTCTTATTCTCCCTTTCACTGTCTCTCCTATTTCGATTCCTTCCATCGCACACACATCTCGTTTGCACTTGCAGGACTTTTCTGATTTCTCTGTGCACACGGGCTCCACATAGTACCTGAGTAAATGCTTATCTAAGCGACATTATCTTATTTATCATATATAACTCATCATATTTTCAGGGTTTCATGTTCTGCCTCAGTCAAATCCCTTGCATCTTCTCCATCGTTGCTATGATAGTTGGTAGTGATGAAATATAAGAGGCTTCACAGATTCTATCGCTGCTTTCTGATTTTGTATATTGCACATAAGAAACTAAACACATTGAATTAAACAGTCATTGTTGTAGATGTCGTAGCAAACTCGCTGATTCGGCACTTATTTTTATCCTTTTTATTTTATTTTTCATGGTCTGCGCTTGTTTGCAGGTGAACACTTAATTCTAGACATGGCTATTTTTCCCAGAGACTGAACAACTGAAGAGTGAATTTTCTGGTATATTACTTGCTTATTTTTTCTGAGCATATGTGATCAACAGACACAACACAAGATTGAAATGGACAAGCGGGATGGTAAGTATGGGCCACAACCAGTTATGGCTGTGCCAGCTCCGCAGCAAATGTCTCGCCTTGGCCAACCCTACCCTCCCAATGTGGGATATCCTCCTCCCTCATATGGGTAGCCAAATTACCCTCCACCTCCAGTGGCTTCTTATCCACCCCATGCTGGCTACCCTCCATCCGGTTATCCTCCTCTAGCTGGCTACCCTCCATCCGGTTATCCTCCTCCAGCTGGTTATCCCCCAGTCGAGTATCCACCTGCTGGGTATAAGAGATGATCCCTGACTGATCCATCCTTCCCCAGAATGTTTCAAGGCAGATGTTGCGTTTGAATGTGCCATTTGAATGTTTCCGTTGCATCATTCTTGCTTGAAGTTTGTCATTTTGTTAAAATTTGAAAGGTTTATGGCAATGTGTAATTGATATAGTATAGATGGAGTGCTGCGTTCTTTGTGTTGGGACTTCATTGTAGGATGATGGCATGAAATATATTGCATAATGTGCATAGGTACTCTCTCATTTGTCCATATGAGTCTATGGTTTCTCAAGTTTCTAGGTCTTAAATTGAGTTGGACCCAATTCATTATATCTTAAATCAATCTGTATTTGTGTGCATATCGTGGTGTAGTGATTTATGAAAACCTACGATCAGCTGATAAAGAATAGTTGGGTGGGAAGTTTATGGCAAAACTCGCAGAAACTTCTCAGGAAATATGGGAAACAGCCAAGCAATTGGGTGTGACATCTGAATTAGCAGATATGGAGGTTCTGACAAGATTAGAAAATCTAAACCGGTCAGCTTCAGAACTATATCAGCAAAAATTGAAGCAGAAGTCTGAAGGAAAGTTTCCAATTAAATACAATGAGAATAGCATCGTGGAACATCAGGGGGCTGGGAACCTCAGCTAAGCGTCATTCAGTTAAGGATTTGGTCAGGAAGAACCATATTGATTTTTTTATGTCTTCAAAAGTAAAAAATAGAGCATATGAACCGAGTGAAGTACAAAAGACTATGGCCTGATGAAGATTTTCATTGGTTTCACCATGATTCAGTGGGACACTCGGGTGGTATTTTGTGTATGTGGAGGCCAGATAAATTTACCATCCAGACTGGAGTATCAGAAGATGGTTTCATAGCAATAACGGGCATATGTAGGGCTAACGCAGCTCAACTAAAAGTTATAAATGTTTACACTCCGTCCACTGCCCAAGAGAAGAAGGCACTATGGACAAAGATTGTTGAGCATCTACTGAATGGTAATGAGGCTAAGGTATATGTAGTAGTGGATTTTAATGCGGTTTGATACATGGAAGAAAGGAGGGGAATTGCTCTTCCAAACTGTAGAGAAATGAAGGATTTTAATAAGTTCATTCAAGACGTGAATCTGGTTGACTTGCCGATGAAAAGGCATAAGTTCACCTGCGCTACAGGTCGAGGGCCAAGTTTGAGTCGCTTGGACCGATTTCTTCTGTCTGAGGAGTGGATGGAAGTCTGGCAAACATGTTATCAAACTGCACTCCAAAGAGGCCTCTCAGACCATCGGCTGATACTGCTGAAAGAAGAAATACTAAATTGGGGCCCTAAAATTTTTCGCACGTTGAATTGCTGGAATGATCATGCGGATTGTAAGGACTTTGTGAAAAAAGAATGGGAGTGCATACAAGTTACTGGGACAAAAGCTTACATGTTGCATCATAAGCTGAAAATAATGCGTGGCAAGTTGAGAAAGTGGAATTTGGAGGTATTTGGAAATGTGGACAGAAACATCGAAGATATCAGTACTCAAATTAATGCTCTGGACAGTCAAGTAGAGGAAAGGGTTTTATGTGAATTGGAGATTTCTGAAAGAATGCAGCTGAGATCTGATTTGAAGATTGCTCTTGGTAGTAAGGACAAAATCAACTATCAGAAAGCAAGGTCGAAGTGGATCCGAGACAGTGATGGAAATGCAAGATATTTCAATGCAAGAATAAAAATAACAGACTCCAAAATTTGATCAAAGGAATACAAATTGGGGATCAATGGTGTGAGGAGGTGTCAGAAGTGAAAAATGAAATCAGAGAACATTTTAAGCAGCAATATGACGAGGAAAAATGGTCCCGACCGAGGCATAACATTGAAGCAGAAGTCAGGGTGTCAGCAGAATAGAATGTCGCCTAACGGTACCATTTACGAAGGCTGAAATAACTACAGTACTAAGAAGCTGTTCCTCTCAGAAAAGCCCAGGGCCCGACGATTTTAACTTCTTCTTCATGCGGACATATTGGGACACGGTAAGATCTGATTTTGTGATGTTTGTTCAAGAATTCCAGAATGATTCTAGATTACCAAAGTCCCTGGCAAGTTCATGGATCACGTTGGCTCTGAAGATCAATAGTCCTCAATTGCTGGGGCAGTATCGTTCCATCTTATTGGTTGGGAGTAGTTATAAAATTTTGGCAAAGCTGCTGTCCAACCGCTAGAGTAAAGTACTATCCCGAATAATCAGTAGGGAGCAAACAGGGTTCTAGGCAAGAAGATAAATCCTAGATGGTGTACTGGTTGCGAATGAAATACTGCATTCTTATCGAAGAACCAAGAAGCCTCTAGTCTTGTTTAAAGTTGATTTTGCGAAGGTTTTCGATATTATTAGCTGGGACTTTCTGTTTCAAATGATGGAAAGTTTGGTTTCAGTGAAACATGGATAAAATGGGTAAGGGGTTGTGTAACATCGGCTAATGCGGCTGTGATTGTCAATGGAAGTAGCTCATGGGACTTCAAATTCTGCAGAGGATTAAGACAAGGCTACCCCTTATCTCCCTTATTGTTTCTGATAGTGGCTGAGGGGCTTGGCATGATGATAAAAAGGGCTACATCGCTGGGGTTGCTATCAAGTTCGAAAGTAAATACTGTGGAAATCTCACATCTACAATATGCAGATGACATGCTCCTTCTCGTTGAAGGTAAGGATCAGAATGTGTTCATGATGAAATGTATCTTACAGTCGTTTGAACTGGTTTCTGGCTTATTAGTTAATTACTCCAAGAGTTTGTTAAGGGGGCTGAATGTTGAAAGTGAAAAAGTTCTTGAGTTCCCAGAAGTGTTATACTGCTCAGTGGGGAAAATGCCATTTATATACCTTGGTCTCCCAATCGGAGATAATCTAGGTCGTCTGAAAATGTGGGATAAGCTCTTGGAGACATTGAAAAGTAAAATGACGAAGTGGGATTCCAAGTTTTTAAACTTTGCAGGAAGGGTGACCCTGGTGAAATCCTCTCTGCTGGACCAGATGGTATATTACAT
Organism: Pinguicula primuliflora; assembly: GCA_025802335.1. Taxonomy (NCBI): domain Eukaryota; kingdom Viridiplantae; phylum Streptophyta; class Magnoliopsida; order Lamiales; family Lentibulariaceae; genus Pinguicula; species Pinguicula primuliflora. The sequence goes on along the minus strand of JAOYMZ010041460.1, from coordinate 7,941 downwards.
GTCCCTCTTTAAAATGCCTAAAACAGTGCTCAAGAAAATTCAACAACTGCTTGGCAACTTCTTGTGGAAAACATCAGGAACTAGTTCTCGTCCGATTAATTGGGTCAAGTGGTCTGTTTTTTGCCTGAACACGGATGTGGGAGGACTTGGATTGAGAGATTTGCAACGTATGAACGCGGCGTTTCTAGCCAAATGGTTATGGAGGCTAAGACAGGAGCACGACAGTTTGTGGGCTAAGTTATAAAGTCCAAGTGTATGAGAGCAGCTGATGTTTATGCGGATTATGATCTAGTGCCTATGTTAGACAACATGTCGAAGCTCTGGGCGGATATTTGGAATGACACAATCACTGCTGAATGGTTTAACAAGAAGCTCCGACCACGAGTTGGATCAGGAAATCGCTCATGTTTCTGGACATCAAACTGGACTGGTGAGGGGCGGCTAGCAGTCCTCTTTGCGGATATGTACAGAATCAGTCGAAATAAGGAACTGCTGGTGAATCAAGCATTTCAGTTTAATTCTGTCCGACGACAGCTATCTCTTAGGAGAGACCTTCGAGACTGGGAACAAGATAGTTTGAATGAGATGTTGAGTATGATTGAGCAGTACAAATCGATCTCAGACGAGGACGACGTTTGGTTTTGGAGTGGGGACAGTCATGGAGTGTATGAGGTAAGTGCAAGTTATCATCAGGCCGCAGATCAGCTCCACGTGACACAACTGCCGATCGAGGTGGAGTATGATAAAGTATGGTGCAAAATTGTACCACGCCGTGTACGGTTTTTTATCTGGAAGCTCATACAGGAACGACTGCCAACAATGGACAATCTGAGTAAACGAGCTGTGGCTTTGGCAGAGTCTCACCAGCGCTGCGCCTGGTGGGCAGAATCGATCGAGTCTGTTTCTCATTTGTTATTTGAATGTTCGCAGGCTAAAGATGTGTGGGCAGAGGCTTATGAATGGGCTGGAGTACCTATCGTACATAAAACCACCCCCGTGCAACACTTGCAGGATCATGAAGCGTATCAAAGGTAAGAAGGGGCAAGAATTGTGGCTGGCAGTATGGATGTCGGTGGTCTGGCAGCTATGGAGAGAATGGAATTGTGTGAGATTCGATGATGAAGTTGAACGGAGTATCATGGACAGAATTCGACTGGATATATGGTTCTGGCTGCAGGCGCATAGAAAAGCTCCTATCACAGCCACATTAGCAGATTGGGTACGAGATCTAGTGCAGACTATGGACTAGTATTGCGTGCTTGAGTTAGATCTTTTTTGTGTTTTTCCAGTCTGTATGTCGTGAAGATAGCTATATGTTAGCATCTCAGGCGTTGTATATATACTCTCTTGGGTCGTAATAAAATCATTTAGCTACCAAAAAAAAGTGTAACTATCAATAGTAGGAGTTATTGAGCTTCTGCCTTTTCTATTTTCAATTTTGATTCCTGTAATAAAATCGAACTTTTAGTTTTGCATTCTTATTTTAAAGCCAGAAGCTAAGGGGAAATATTTAGTTGAGGCATCTTCTTCATATTGTGTTTCTGGGGGCGATTCTTCAAAATATTTCTATTCATTTGTCTTAAATAGATTTACGAATGGGGATTATTTTTTAATACACAAGTTACTGTGTTCACTTATAATTTTGGCCATTATTTTGGCAATTACAATTGTTTGCTCTTAATTGAGACATGAAATAGCGAGCACCACCAGGCGTTGACTCACTGACAGTAGCTCAAAGATCAAAACACAAATAATCAAGATAGTTTTTTGGAACATGAACATCTTTAGGAAACTTTAACAAATGTTATTTACCTAAAATACAAGGTAGAAGGACAAACTCCCAAATTTCTGTTTTTCTAGAAGACCTCTAGAATGAAGAATGTTCCGATTCTTTTCATTCATGTGAACTAGCTTTAGATGCCAAAGTTAAATAGAATTAGACTCTTCAACTAATAAAGCACTTTCGGACAGTGTGTTACCATTCAAAAAATTTAGCCTATTATGTCTAGTATCAATTAACATAATCAGATCATTTCCAAAAACAGAAACAATTCCATTCTTATAAGAATATCAACAACCACTTTCTTCAAGCATACCTAAAGAAATCAAATTCGTCTTAAGTTCTGAAATATACTTAACATTCGTCAACTAAACTTTATTGCCATTATTCAATTTCAAAGAAACAGAATCAGTGCCCTTAATTTCACATATGTTATCATTTTCCATTATAGTCATACCACTTTTACATTTATCTAAAATTTGAAACCAACTTAGATTAGGTGGCATGTTATAAGTGCAACCAGAATTAAGCATCCATTCATCACTACTTTCAAGGTCCACCAATTCTAAAGCATGGGTTAAACATAATGGAATCAATTTCACCTTTTATAACTTATTTCCATAAAGAACCCTTTATACAATTTATAGCATCTTTGTATGTTCGGGGTTTCCCTCAACCATATATGTTAGAAAATATGGTTCAAAATATTTTTCAATCCTTGCCCTTTAACTACATCTGGGCTCTTGCTGAATTTCTTCAGCATCTTCACTTTCTCCTTGATTAATGTCTATAAGATTCTTTTCGATGACCTTACTTCAACCTCTTTGGATTTGTATGGAAAAACATCCTCAAAGAATAATGCATTTCTTAATTCCATGATTCCATTACTGTGTTCGTGGTTCGGCTAGTGCATATAAATATGAGTTGTACGTGTGCTTGTAATGTAAGAATAAAAAATAGAAAAAAGCACGAAAATAGAGTTGCACGAAAATAAAGAGAGTTGTGTATTTGTACACAATACAAATGAAATAAAAATAAAGGGAAAAATATATCCATTAAAATAGTATTGTCGTGTTCATTTTCTAACAAGAATTGGTATCGAAGTAAGATGAGTGATCTTCAAGCGGTTGGTGCAATCAAGAAACTTAACAATAAAAGGAAAGATGAAAGGATGGAACTCAACAAATTTTAGGAACTTGCAAGGTAAAATTACTATATATGTTGAAGAAATGAAGCTGCTTGACATGAAAATGGAAAGTAGAGCACTCACTGAACAAGAAAAATCCGAGAGAAAGAAGGCCAAGGAAGATATGATCAAAGCACATAAAATGCTAAAGCAGGTGGATGTAAATGCTAAATTTTTTCACTCAACAGTGAGACCAGGTAGAGCCAGGAATAACATAAGAGGCATACTAGTGGAGGGAGACTGGATGTCTAACGTTCAGGACGTCAAACAGCACGTAAACGAGCAGTTTAAGCAGCATTTTGTAGAAAACATTCAACACAGGCCTTAGGTCAATTGGCAAATGGAGAACATAGTGACAGACCCAGAAAATGAGATGCTTATAGCTCCTTTCACAAAAGTTGAGATATGGGAGACAATTAATAAATGTGGAAGTAATAATAGTCCAGGCCCAGACAGATATAATTTTAAATTTCTGAAATAATTTTAGGACATTATGTGATCGGACGAATATACATCACGCAAATACGCAAGTATACGCAGTCGTACAAGCAATAAATCCTTGGCAAGCAAGGGTCATCTCCCAAGGAAGTAAGTCTAAAACATGCTTATTCAAATGTATTCTCAGAGTAACCACAATGATTTTGAGTCATCACTACTCTAATCAAACTAAAACGAAACTAAAGCAACTAAACATAACTGAATCCCTAAATTAACCTCCGATTTGTAATAAACACACAAAAACAGTAGCTACGGATAATTTAGGTTCAACAATAATGAGAGGGTGCTCGAGACTTCGGTATATCACCTCCTTATGTACTCATGCCAAATTCAACCAATCTAGTGCCTAACTTATCTTTGCATCACGGGACTTCTATGCTCACCAAGGCTTTTGAGTTAGCACTTGGCTCACTCTAAACCTCAACGTGTGGTTTTCATAGATCTCAACCTCGACCAGCCGTGTATTGGTGACCATGAGTGTAAATGAGCTATCCCTATCGTGACACTACAAGTTAGAGGTGCTATACTCCCAGGGATAGTAGTGTGAGTGTACCATATGTAGGAGCTAGATCTTGTGATCTTGTTTCTAATCTAGCCCATCTAAATGGAGTATAAATTCGTGCACTAACCACACCCAAGTGATAAACAAGCACACTCATACAAATCAAAGTGAACTAAGACAATTTCATAGACTAAATTGACATGATTCCATAAGGAGGCTCAACCAAGCCCGGAACTACAAGGTTTAGCTCTTTATTAAAGCATGAGCTTTCAAAAACAAAGGTTTAAAATGAGATCCAACATTGAAAATAGAAAGAAAACGAATAAATACAACCAACTTCTTCAACAAGATGAAGGAAAGTCATCAATCTTCACTTTTTGCTTCAAGAACTTGGGTAGCCACTTTTCCATGGAGAGAAGATGAGATACACGTACTCCTTTACTGAAATGAGGTCCTCTTGGATGTATAGGGCAAGCTTGGGTGGTCATTTACCATATCACCCTTTTGATTCTTCACTTGCATCCACATTTTAGTAAGGGTAGAATAGACATTCGTGAGAATGTCTACCTTGTAAAGATTTGAGTCTATCTCCCCATTGGCGGCGTCAAACACTTGCAAAGTTTGAAGACAAGTTGTTAAGGACCACTAGATTTAGTTGTTGGTTAAATTTCAAGGTCACCCTCCCATCCATTTGAGAGATATAACCCGAACAATGGGCTGAATTGTCATTGCGCAGATTCTGGACCACTTGTGAGATTTTGACTCAAACTCTATCTTCCACGCATTTTTTGGCTCCTTGATCAACATGAAACCTGTAGAGAACTCATTGACTAAGGTCCTGGTGAAATTTTGCTTAATCTTCTCTTTGGTTGGTGAGATACAGCTGCTGCAAGGTTACTGAAATCATTTCACCCTCCTTTCCTGAAATGGAGAGAACTTTTGCAAGGGTGGTTGGCAAATTCCCAAATTGTGTAGTTTTTTCCCCTAGACTTGATTGCACTTCTTTATTTGAATTTGAGGGTCCAAAACATCTATATGGCACGTCCTAAGGTGTTTCCCAAATGTTGCACATGGTCCGAACATGCATGATCATCTCCATTTTGGGCTCTTTGAATTTGGATCTTGAGTTTTTGATCAATTCCTACCAAAACATGTATAAATCAAACTAGAATAGATATAAGTAATGAATATGTATGTGATTCTCTAATCTAGTTTAAATGAACATGGTTTGAGCAATAATCTTAGTATCTAGGGAATGAAATGATATAAACTAATGCATGAAATAAGCCCTAAATAGGTGCTTATCAGTGACTGACACAAAAGCTCTTGGTTGCATTGTAGTCTCATGATGAAAAGATAGGTACACTAGACATTAGATTGAGTTAATAATGGCATGAGTACATAGGGAGGTGATATACCAAAGCCTCGAGCACCTCCTCATCATTGTAACCTTTGAATATATTTTATGTTTATTGCTTTGAACTTTCGGATCATTTCAGTGTATTGCTTGAGCTTCAGTTATTTGGATGTTTGAGGATGACATTTGGTTGTACTTGATGTATGTTAGTTGTTTTAGTTATATTTCATCTCGATTAGAGTAGTGACGACTCAAAATCATTGTGGTTACTCAGAGAATGTATCTGAACAAGCATGCTTTAAACCTACTCACTTGGGAGATGACCCTTGCTTGCCAAGGATTTACTACTTGCATGGCTATGTATACTTGCATATTGGTGCATTGCATTCTTAGCACATCAAGTTTTTGGCGCGATTGACGGGGAGTAGCTTCCCTATTTCATGTTATATTTGGATGCACAATCTTTGTTGACTATTTTACTTTGCTTTCATTTTCATTTTGTGAACTTTTTATCACTCTTTGCTTCGGCTATTTGGTATTTGGTGACTTGTGAACTCACGGGCATCTTGTTGCGTTTGTCTAGGGGTTTATGAACTCATCTGACCAGGTATCAACCCAAGAGTTAAGAGCAGAAAGGAGGAGAATTCAGAGGCACCAGATACTTGCTCAAGAGTTTGGAACAGATTTTGAGTAAGAGGAAAAGGTAGAAGAAGATCACCAAGACATTGATCCATCTATTGCTAATATGGACAGAGTTGTGATCATAAACCCTGATGACTGACCTATGGAGGCCTTTGCCATGCCAGAGGCAGTTGAAATAGCACCACCCATCCGAAGGCTGCCCGTTGCAGCTCCTAACTTTGAGCTCAAGCCTTCTACTATCCATTTGATGCAGTCATATTCCACATATGGAGGGACCGAGTCCAACAACCCGTTCACCCATGTTAATGTTTTTCTTGAGATATATGACACCATTAAGATCCAAGGGGCTGATCAGGAGGCAATTAGGCTGAGGTTGTCTCCCTTTTCACTCAAGGACAGAGTTAGAGAATGGTTGCATAGCCAACCATCTGATTCTTTGACAACTTGGGAGGAGCTGAGAAAAGCTTTTCTCACCCATTTTTCCCCCTAGCCAAACAGCCTAGATTGTGAATGAAATTCAGAACTTCAAGCAAGGGCATGGAGAGAATATCTATGAGACATGGGAGAGATTTAAGGGGTCGTTGAGAAGTTGTCCCAACAACGGTCTTGAGCATTGGAGGCAAATCCAATCCTTCTATTTCGGGCAGGATCATGGCACAAGGAAGGATGTTGACTCAGCATCCAATGGTATATTCATGCAGAAGTCCTACAATCAGGCCTACAGTCTATTGGAGACATTAGCTCAGAAATGCTACAAGTGGTCGGTTGAGAGACTATCTTAGAGAGGAGTGGAAGGAGTCAATAGTGTGAACCAACAAGATGGCATAGTGGCGGCTTTGGCGACCCTATCAGCACAGGTAGCTCAGCTCACTCATAGACCTGTGGCAGCAGCAGCTTGCCAAGCTCCTCAGCCTCAGGCATATTCTATTTTTCAGGCGATTTGTGAATCTGGTGGAGGGGGTCACCATTTCAGTCATTGTAAGGACTCTCCTCCATATGATATTGAGCAACTTAATTACATTTAGAGTCAGAGATTTCAGCAGGGTGGTGGCTATCATGGTCACTTTAGGAAGCATGATGCACCTGACTTTTCTTGGAGTAACCCACAAGGTGCTCTTAATTCGCATCTCCTTCAGGCACCAGACCCTAAGTTTGAACATGGTAACACCTCTGATCCCTCAAGACAGCAAGGAAAGGACCTCCTTCAAGAGGTGAAGGAAGCAAACAAGTAAACAGCTGACTTGATGCAACAGCTCACCAAGCAAGTGATCTCAGTCTCTAATCAACAAGATGCTCAACAAGCAACTATTCAGCAGCAAGGTTTGGCTATTCAACAATAAGGCGTGACCTTGCAAAAGCTTGAGACCACCATGGGACAGATAGCAACTCAGTTGCAAGAGAGACAGCAGGGCACCCTTCCTAGCTTTACAGAAATCAATCCAAGGGATTGTAAGGTTATTCATCTCAGATCTGGCAAGGAAGTCCCTGAACCTATGGAACTATCAGTCCTAGTGCAAGGAAAGGCAAGGGATGAGGCTAGTTTGGATCCAAAACCTTCGGATGGTTTGGTGAAAATGGGAAGAAAGGGTGGAAAAGGGAAGAAAGTGCAATATGAGGAAGGAGACATCACTCCTGACGAGTATAAGAAGGTCCCCTACTCCTCAAGGCTTCATCCTATCATCTTGGACCAACAATACCTCAAGTTTCTATTTCACTTCAAGAAGCTTCAAATCAACATTCCATTCGCTGAAGCCTTGGAGAAGATACCTTTCTATGCTAAGTTCATGAAAGACATCCTAACTAAGAAGAGGAAGGTAGAAGATGAAGGCACCATCTCCCTCACAGCTGACTGTTCTGCGGTGATTAGCAGACAGATCTGCATTCCCACCAAGTGCAGTAATCCAGGGAGTTTTACTATTCCTTGTTCTATTGGTGCTCATCCTTTTTCTAGAGCTTTATGTGATTTAGGTGCAAGT
>JAOYMZ010041449.1:0-15180 GCA_025802335.1 Pinguicula primuliflora | reverse complement strand
GGATTCCACGAAATCACAATGTAACGTAGTGTACACTCTTCTCGACTCTGGATCAAAGCACCGATACCTCTTCTGATTCACTCCATACCCCACAAATACACACTTCAGAGCACATGCATCCAGTTTGGTGCGATGGGACTTAGGAATATGGACAAACACCGAGCATCTCAACACCCGAGGGAGCAAGGTAAAATATATAGGTATCCTAGTATGAGAGGATAACACCTGCAAAGGAGTTTTGGACCGTAATGCCTTGGTCGGAAGGCGATTAACCAAATATGTGGCCGTGTTAACCGCCTCGGGCCAAAACTCCTGAGGGACACTCGACTCAAGCATTATTGCCCTCGTGGTTTCCAATAAAATTCGATTTTTCCGCTCTGCGATTCCATTCTGTTCTGGAGTATATGGACAAGTTGTCTAATGTACAAGTCCTCTGGCTGCGAAAAAATCGGTCATATCTGCATTAACAAATTCTCCACCGTTATCAGTTAGAAAAATCTTCATCCTGGCCCTGAATTGTGTGCTCAACATCTGATAAAATTGCACAAATTTTGAGAAAACATCTGACTTATTCTTCAAAAAATAGATCCAACACATCCTTGTGCAATCATCAACAAAAAGCAAATAATATCGAAATCCTCCACCTCCTAAAACAGGAGCTGGTCCCCAAATATCAGCATGAATAAGTTCAAATGGTTTCTCAACATGAGATAAACTACTGGGGAACGAAGCCCGATGAGTCTTAGCAAGAGAGCATGAATCACAATGAATAGGAAAGTGACTAAGTCTAGGGAATAGCTTCTTAAGATAACCATCTGACGGGTGTCCCAACCGACGATGCCATAATCTCTCCTTTTGGTCTGATGTGGCTGCAAGAGTACTTCCACGCATTGTTACTTCGTCCACATAGTACAGCCCATCTCACTCACTGCCACGCCCAATGATCTCCTTCATATGGATATCCTGTAGCACACAAAAGGACAGATACATTAGCACAGTGCAATTCAATTCGCGTGTAACATGGCTAATAAACAGCAATTTATGTGATAATGAGGGCACGAGGAGACAATTGATAACTTCAGTGATGGCGTTATCTCTATTGTTCCTGCCCTTGAGACAGGTAAACGCTCCCCATTTGCTGTCTGAATCACTTTCTTCTGCGGAACTTGAGAGCTAGCAATATCGTTAGAATCATATGTAACGGTGTCAGTAGCTCCACAATCGGAAATCCATTTATGAGATTTAGACACTGAACTCAATAAATCATACGAAATTTCATCATCAAATTCTCCGAAACACCCGTCACTGAAAAAACGTGCTCCATCACGACTGCCTGAATTTATTTTCACTATTCGGCCCACTACTGCCTTCTTCTTCATATGGCCTGACAGCCCACTTGTCTTGTTGATTTCTTTTGGCCCAGTACATCTAAATTCCTCCGACCCACTTTTCCCGTTGATTTCTTTCGGCCCATTCCGCAATAGGTTCGGTCCGTCCTGTAAATATTGCAATTTCGAATGGAAAAATACAGACGACTTTTTACCTTCATTATTCTGTCGACATCCTTGGAATCTTTGTCGACTGCTCGTCTCCTCTCCCCAGGTCTGGAGCTCTCCGGAGTGTCACGGCGGTCGGCGGTGGTCCATCGCCTTCCAACGCCAACCGCAACGAGGCCTCCAGCTTCACTTCCCTCTTCCAAACTCTCTCCTATTGCCACAGTTCCTTGGTTCTGTCCGTAACCCAGCTGTCGCCGCCCTCTACCACGAGAATTTTCGTTCGCTCGTCGACAGTCCTGCTGGATATGGCCCCGAATTCCACAAAAGTTATAGATTCGGGTCTCCCTCTGGTATGATGTTTGAGAGCCGCCTCCTCTTGTTTCTGACCGGTTGTCGTGTGGTGGTGTTGAGTTTCTGCGAGCAGTGGTGGTGGCCGGAGAGTTGTGAGGCACTACATGTTGGATCTGAGGTGGGCCGGGTTGACCCGCTCCATAGTAGGCCCCACCTTCATCGCGGCCCAACCCGTGTTCCGCTCCACTAGTGGTTGACCCGCCTGTTCCAGACTCATGAACCGAGGATTCGGACCCGTGATGGATGATGAGTCCAGATCCAAGACCCGACCCGGGTCTAGTTGGGTTCATCCCTGATTCAGACTTCTGACCTCCGGGTCTGAGTATGTTTCGGCGTGCTGCTTCATGACGGACAGTGGCGTAGGAGACATCCATATCCAGTAACTCTTTCTCCTTGAAGATATCCTTTACAATTGCATCAAATATATCATCCAATCTAGCAAAAAATTTAAACAACCTGTGTTCATTCTGCAGTGTATTGAACTTGACGATGTCCTCCGAATCCCTCATCGGATTTGGTCGCCGTCGAACAACTTCCATCCATAAGTTTTTACTCTTGCTGTAGAACTCTTCAATACTCATATTTCCCTGACTTAATTTTTCTGCTCTTGTGGTTAGATCAAAGATCTGCAGGTTGTCTTACCCTGACTGAAACGTTTTAGACAGCCCGTTCCATAATTCACACGCAGTCGGGAAATTCATATATTGCTGTGCAATATCATCTTCCATATTCTTGGTGATCCAGTCGTATACTTGGAGATCTCTCTCCCACCAGTGACGATAACCTGGCTCTCCCACCTTCGGGGGTGCAGGATCTCCGATAATGTGTTCTATACGGCCTCGGCCTCCAATAGCGATTTCCATTCGTCTCTTCCATGATGGGTAATTGTGGTTGGTAAGAAATTCCCTGAGATTTACATCACTTGGATTGCCTCTGGTTGTTACTTCCTCCTTTGGAGTAACTTCACCTTGTTTGCTTTCAATGATTGTAGCCAATTGCTGTCCTAGCACTTTGGCTGCCTCAGCGATGGCCGTTTCGGTCATCCTTCGATTACTATCTGATGATTGGTATATGACGACACTTAGGATTCACAATCCTGCTCCGATACCATGAAGACTTTGAGTGTTATGCGGATTACAGAACACACACGAATTACGTGGTTCAGCATTGCCTACTCCACGGAGAAGAGAACTTCTCAATTTTTATGTCTCTCTTTTTCTCACACTTTTCTTCTTGTTTTACAGGGCTATTTATGCATACAAAGAAGATCTCCATACAATGCAATCCAGGAATTTATGGTAACTGAAATCACAGGAGTTATGTGGGGAAGATTTGGTCAAAGCTTCCCCTAATAACTCGGACCAATCTAACACTCCTGATCCTTCCATCGAAATGACTTAGGATGATATATTCCAATCTCCCCTTAAAACCTCCATTCGGCAAACCCCAAGTGGGGAAAATCTTAGGGGAGGAAAGAGTATGGCGCCATATATCACCCTTTACATTATGAAATACTAAGAAGTGAATGAGCAAACAGTTGAGTAGAATTTTAAGGAGCATGTCTCTGTTGTCTTATGGAAAATGTATGTAGAGAATTCTTCTGTAGAAGGGGCAAGATATCTACGGGTGGCCGATCAAGGATGATTAGATTCCTGTGCAGCAATTGACTCCCTTTTTTTTGCCAAAGCATCAGCAACCTGGTTGATTTCTTTGTAGCAATGCTTGATCCTGCAGTATTGGAACCGGCCTTGGAGTTTCAATATTCACCTGATGGGTTTGTCTTATCCTCCAAGGGGCTACTGTGACCTGCAAAATGCCATTCACCAAGAGCATAGAATCAGTATGAACCTCTAAGTATAGGTAATTCTTCTGTAGAGCTATTTCTAGCCCAATTCACAAAGCTGTGGCCTCATAGTCGAGGGAAGAGCCACATTCTACATTAAAGTAAAAGGATAGCAAACATGATCCTTGTGCATTCCTGAAGGCACCCCCAATTCCAGAAGAAGAAGGGGATGCACTCTCATCCATATTTAGCTTTATGTTTGGCTCGATAGGTGGCTCACAAAAGGAAGTATGAATCTCAGGTTGAGGAGCTTCTGGGAGAGAAATATTCAGGTCGCTTAAGACCTGATTCCCTTGAAGATGTAATGGAAGGAAAATTTTTCCTATTTTCATCACGTCATGCAGCAAACTCAAGGAGGAGTGGATAACTTATTCGATGTGCAATGTTGAGGTGCCAAAGCAAATACCACATTTTAATTTCCAAATTTCCCAACATATAATCATAGGAATCGCTCTTCGTATGAAAACAATAACTTCGTCGCTGGATCGAACAAGCCAAGCTTCCAATCTATGTGCTAGGCTGATAGGAGCATAGTCAAGGGACAGTATGTCATCAAAATATTCCCAGGCCCAACTGGCTAGCTCTCCTGAAGATAAGAGGTGATCGGTTGTCTCTATATTCCCAATAGACAAGCAGCATGAACATTTGGAAGCTAACAGTATTCCTTTCTTACAAATGTTAGTATCCACTGGGACTATGTGGTGTAGAACTTTCCACACTAAAATACTGATTTTTGGGGGATACATGGATCCCAAATCCATTCGAAGTTGAGCATATTATCAGATCTGTGACGAATAGTATGCCAGACTAACTTAACTGTGAAAATTCCGGTCAAATTTACTTTCCAAACCATCTGATTTGAATCTGATGTCTCAATGGGAATTTGCATAATATCAAACACGTACTGAGGGGCGATAGAGCTCGCGAGAATATGTACATTCCAACTGGAGTTTAGCCAAAATTCTCTAACTTTCATATGGTCCAAGATTGGGTGTAGGTCTACCTGAAACTTGGCCAATCCATGCCAATCATCGCGAATGAAATTGCAATCCCCTGACCCAAGAAACCAATAGGTTTGCTGCAACATAATAGTTCGAACAGATACAAGCCTCTTCCAGCAGTGAGAGTCTGATACTCTAGCCATTACAGTTGTTGGATCATTGTCAGAGCAGTATTTCTGGAGCATAAATGCAGACAAAAGTCTATTGTGTTGCCTGAGGCGCCATCAATGCTTCATACTGAAAGTGAAGATGACCTCTGTGAGAATCCTACATCCTAAACCACCTTCAGGATGGGGAAGACAAATGGTAGACCAAGATCGCCAGTGTAGTTTCTTCTTGTTATCAGACCATCCTCGGAAGAAATCCAACATCACTCTTTCTATTCGATGTATAATTCCAAACGGAGGATGCAGTACCATAAGCAAATATATAGGCATACTGTTTAAGACATGCTTGATTAGAACTAACCTACCTCCGCTGGATAATGAAGAAGCTTTCCAGCCGTCCAGCTTGGGTTACATCCTTGCAAGAAGGCTGTCAAAAAGAGTAGAGGATTTTCTTCCTGAGTAGAGGGGGGCTCCAAGCCTGCTGGGACTCCATACGTGAAAGAGGTGCAAGTAGACATCAGTTTTTCTAGACTTCGACTTAGAACTTCTGCCCCAATGATGAATAGAAGGGGAGAGAGCGGGTCTCCCTCTCGCAGACCTCTGGAGGACTTGAAATACCCATGAATAGATCCTTCAAAGAGCAAAGAGAAACTGCAGTCATATATAATGCGCCAAATTTTGTCTATAATAGGTTCTGCAAAACCAAATGCTCCAAGGACTTTGATGAGATATATCCATGACACTCGGTCAAAAGCTTTTGTCATATCTAACTTCAGGGCTACATTATGTCCTCGTATTGGCTTTTTTAGATAGTGGAGCATCTCCTGTGCAAGCAAAATATTATCGGAGATACTTCTCCTCGGGACAAAACCACTTTGATGCAGGGAGCTGGAGGGAAGCATTTTACTGATTCTGGTAGCAAGTAATTTTGATAAGATTTTCCCAACAAAATTACATACAGCACTGTACTGGTGGGGATACCATTGGGATGAGAGCTATCAATGTGCCCGTATAGGAGCCACCTAGATTGCCTCTTGCAAAAAAAGATAGAACTACCTCAATAGCATCCTGCCGAATTATTTCCCAGCATGATTGAAAAAATACTCTGTGAATCCATCCACTCTAGGGGTGCTATCTTTGTTCATACTAAAAACAGTATTTTTTATTTCCTCTTCAGTTGGCCATTCACAAAGAGATGCATTCATATCTTCAGTGACCTAAGACGGAATGTCTTACAGCCAAGAGTCATCTTGGCTTAAATGTTCTGCAGAAAGATGCATAGCAAAATGAGCGAGTAGAAGCTCTTTCAATTCAGTTTCTGATGTTATCCAGGAGCCTTCCTCTTTTTTCAGTTTGAGAATAGACGATCTTGGCCTTGATATTTTCACAATCTTGTGAAAAAAACTCTGTGTTACGGTCTCCTTTTTACTATAATTATGATTATATTTTTTTTTCGAGTTGAGGGTTTCTACGGAAACAATCTCCCTATCCTGCTGAGGGGTGGGGGTATGATTGCGTACATCTTATCCTCCCCAGACCCTGCCTAACGGCGGGATTTACTGGGTATGTTTGGTTTGGTTTTGGTTACGGTCTCCTTTTTGGCACCATTTTATTCTCGATTTTTTATTTCAAGTACATCTTTTCAGACAGTAGATTCCTCTTATAAACATCATTTGCCTGGTGTAGAGCTGTTCTGCCCTCTGGTGAGCCTGATGGATCAAACTGAATTTCCAGTGTTGCTATTTTGTCTTCTGAGTCTTTTATGTTCTAGAAGATATCACCATATGTCTCCTTATTCCAAACATGCAGTTTGGCTCTCAATCTCTTTAGTTTAATGGCTAACTGTTGCAAACCATTCCCAACAGCGTGTGGTTCATTCCAGGAAGAGGCAACAAACTGCTGGAATGTGGGATGTAGCGTCCAGAAATCTTGGAAGATAAATCTGGATACTTTTGAAGTATTAGCTGGGGCTGCCCTGATTAATAGTGGAGAATGGTCAGATTGAAGTCTGTTGAGATGTGTAACTGAACATGGTGGCGCTAGAGAAATCCACTCATCAGATATTAAGACTCTGTCCAGCCGTTGCAGGATTTTATCGTGCCCAGTTTGGTTGTTAAACCATGTAAATTTGTTACCCTCATATCCAGCACCTTTTAGCTTACAAACATTGATGGCCTGTTGGAAGTCGCTTGCAGCCCCCATGTTTATGGGTAGGCCGCCAGCCTTTTCTTTCGAAGATAGAACTATATTAAAATCACTGCCAAGGATAAGAGGAGTCTGAGGCACTGTTTGCAACAGCTTCTGGATTCTACTTCTGGAGGTTGCTCCACACTTTTGTTATTTTGAGTGTTTGTCAGATCTGCTTCTGCTTCTACTTTAGAGGATGAAACGCTGTTTTGTCCTATAATCTAAAAGCATAGGAGGAGATGCTTCTGCGATGAAAGGTAGGCAATGACATTTTTGAAAATAAATGAAATACATATCTAAGACCATATTACCCTTCTTTCATTATTTCCATTGCGCACCTCAACCTTTCTTTCAGATTTTCCATCGCCCACCTCCACCTTTCAGATTTTCCGATGCCCACCTTCACCTTTCAGATTTTCCCTTTCCTTGCCAGATGTTTAGCTCTTCGAGAGACAATTGGTATAGGCAGAGGAGACAGCGGTAATCAGAAATTCTTATCTCCCCAATTCTAATTAAAAAACAAAGGACGAACCATTGGTACAGGCAGTGTAGCTTTTCAATGAACTGCGTGACGAAACAAAGGAGGAACCATCCGCCGTTTTCATAATGTGTGACTCGATTGATGTTAATTTCGACCTAATTGGCCGAAATTCTGGAGATCAGATTCCGATGGACTTGTTTATGAAAGAGATTGAATCTCACGTCGGGAAAGTCGTGCAAAAATTTGGCTGTGTTTGGCCGGAGAAGAAGATTTTGCTGAGGAGCATGACGTCGTACCTGAGAAATCACTGATACGATGCAGCAATTTGTAAGACAAAATGGATGAGCTGCGGGGGACTCACCGCCGGTAGCCACAAAATCATCGATGTTCTGAAATTAGATCCCGGGAGGAGATACATAATAAACTTGGATTTCGTGGCAGAGTTCGAGATCACGAGGTCGATGGACGCTTACGAGCATCTATTACAACACTTGCCTCGAGTTTTCGTCGGGATGGTCGAGGAACTGAAACACATTCTCAAGGTGATGACCGCCACCGCACGTTGAAGTATAGAAACCTCCGCTTTCCGCCTTGGAGTTTGTAAGGGGGTAAAAATGAACTTTCTTTATATAAATATAAGAAAAGCTATTTATAATTAAAAATATTTACAAACACTACAATTAGATTTTTTTCCTGTAGCACCGCAGTTTTTGCAAACACACAACATTTTTTTCCATTGAAAAGTGTTTTGCCAAAATAGAAGCATTTGCAAACACATACTGAATCAAGTTCAGTTGCTGCACCATATCATTCCATAGCGGAGTACGTTCTCCTCTCACGCATTTAACATATATTCCCCCCAGATGGAGATCAAAACCTGAATCAACGTGTTTTACCTTTAAGAGAAGCATTTGGACCGAATCAAAATGAATACAGACCTCCCAAGAATTTTTCCAAAAGCACCAGATCGTGTTTGTTGTGTTTGAGGCACAAGACAAGAAGTGAAGCTTGGACATCACTGAAGAGAGTTGAGAAATATCCTGCATAGGTTCCAAAATCACCAGGAAAGATAAGTGATGAAGTTTAACTAATTTTTTCAGTCGAGCCAATGTAGGAGGATAGTTAATTGCTCTAATGTTCCCAATAAGTGTGGAGAAAATCATTGTTGTGCTGGATCTTGTTTGAATTTAAGAGGCTTTGTAGTAATCCTTTATCTTTTTAATGTAGGTCATTTTCTTAGTAGGAGATTCCGGATGTGCATCTTGCCAATGCGGAAGCTCGTGATCTCCAGCACCTATTTCCAAATCAGAATCTGTATTTGAAGGTATGTGTACACCAGCTGACCATAAACGAGATAAGGGAACATCTGTAGGCAGCAAAGTAATGGGTATGTTAATCATCTCAGCATCATCTTCTGGCTGGTATACTATAATTTGAGAGCCATCATCCTGGAATAAAGAGAGGTTTGATAGCGCCTGTGGCTGTTCCTCTTGGGAAGAAACATGCTCTACAGTAGTTGATTTGTTTATAGCTCTGGAATTCCCACTTGTACTAGCGCTCCCCTGAGTATTATCCCTGCTCAAATTTTCAGCTGGAGCAATCTCCAAATTCGGCGAAGCAGTTTTTTTAGTATGCATTCGTGGAGATTTTTTCTTCTGTGGGGGAGTTTCTTCTCAGCAGTTGGACATAACGTATTAAGCACTGCACTGACATCAGACGATTCTGTTGTATCACTTTTATCTGCCTGCTGAATTGCTGCATCATGTATATCATTTTTCTCATCAACAAGACATGCAAAGGAATTAGTCATCTCAATATCAGAATTATTTCTTGTAGAGGATTTAGCTTGAGATTCAGAATTGAAAATAGTAGGCATTGAATCAGATGATGGGGTTATGTTTTTAACTTTGCCGGAGGTTTCAGCTAGTATATTAGCTTGCACCCCCATGTGATGTAAGACTGCAGGAGGTTTGCTGCTGGGAACCATTTGGGCAGTCAAGATAACCGGATTTTTCTGTTTATACGCCACGGTAGTGGTTGCTTTGCCTTTTGAAATCTTCCCCTAGATTTTCTCTGTATTCTTCTTTGAAATAGGAATGTCTGGATGAAGAATTTTGCATGAATCCTTCATATGGCCTTGCCTGAGACAGTGGGTACAATATTGTGGGATCCTTTCCACATGAAGAGTCTGCTAGAAATTTTCTTGACCTTCTGTTTCAATGTATATATGATGAATTGGTTTAACCAGAAGGTCCATTTCAACACAAATGCGAGCAAGATGTGGCCGGGCCAAAGTCACAGTAGCTTCATCTATCCTCAATGGTTTCCCAATAGCATTTGCTATCGAATAAATTGCATCCTTCCTATATAGATGTATAGGCAAATTTGGCATCAAAGTTATACCGGGGCATAGTGTGACTCCACATTATCTTGGAAATCAGGGGTCCATTTGAAAAACGGCATAGGGAATTTCTTCAAAAACCAGACCTCGCATAAACCATACTCTATCCCGATCTTCCTCATTCGTGAATCGCATTATGATATGTTTTTTTTATCAAGGTGACCATCTGAAACATCTCCCTTGAAACCAATAGCAATAATCAATTTTTCTGTGTCCAGCATCGTTAGGCGGCCATGACTGAATTTTCCGACAAGAGCAAGCTTAAAAGGGGCTATTAAGGAGGCTATGTTGGCCTGCGTGAATTATATCTTTGGTTCACCCTTCCATTCTCCGAGAATCTTGGTAGGAATTGGCTCATAGGTGAGTTTTCGAGCACCTAATGCTGTAATGAATGGCTTTTGAATAGGGGATACGACAGTTATTGAGTCGCGTTCAAGAAGTAGGGGGAATTCATCCAATATCGGGGAGTGGCCGGGGAGTCCAAAAAGTCGCTCAAAGGCCGACGAGAAAACAACGGTGGAGGTGGTCGCAAATAGTAGTGCATGTATCGCGAGAGGGAAGCTAGGTTTTACAACCGAAATCCCAAGGGCCAGGATTTTGATTTTGATTTTGGTATTGTTCGCATCTCTGTTAGTTCTCGTGTACAATAGATTTGGACTCAGTAAAGATAAATTTGATCTAGTTTTGCAGTGCAATCCCAATAAGAAGTTTGACCATGTTGGGTCTACCATTTTCTTGCGTGATGACGGAAATATTGTGGGATTTTCAGGCCAACGTGAGTACGAGGATTCCAAAAGACACATCTTTGAAGTTATTTTGTGTCATAAGAAGAACCCAAATTGTGAGTAAGTTAATGAAAATTTCGACGATGACTACTTCGATCTTGTGATTAAAATTCAAAATCGGGACACTCTAGAACCCTCTGATCTGTGGTTTTCAAGAAATGCGCCCACCACGCACAGAACAAAAATGGCAGTACGTTGAAATTTAGATCTTAAAAGCCAGGATGCTAGGCATGTATGTCCCAATCCGATATATGAGTCTCAGCCTCCGGATGATCCGATATATGAGTCTCAGTCTTTGAATGATTCGATAATGAGTCTCGATTTCTGGATGATCCGATGCATGAGTCTCATCCATACAATGATCCTACGAACGAGTCTGAGCAAGTATTAACAGGTGATGAGTTAATACTGTCACCCGTTGATACGTTTGGGAATGACTCGAACATCCATATAGATCAATATTACGATTCCAGAGACCACAGCTTCCCATTGCTCTTAGCTTTCAGAAGGTGTGGGAACTCCGAGATCTCCATCTTACCCGAGAAATAAATCGGTACATATCTATTCCATTTGGGTACAACTGATTGAAATGGTGTTCGGTACTCGGACCCAACTTTTCGTTCCCGGGCAATAAATTACTATGCACCCACAGTGTCTGGCTGTTGGATTTGGTCTATAAATTTGTCGTACGAGGCTGGTGTCTTCAATCGAATGTGGCCTATGGGAAGTGAAATGGTCAATTCATATTGTGGGCTCATTCCATCTCAATTATGGGCTAAATGGCCCAATGAGCATGAAAACTGGCTCACGGCAAGGGCGAAATTAGGGGGTGGCCAGCCTGTGCTATAGCCCGGACCCAATTTTGAGGTTCCCAATAAGATAATAGGCTCAAATTAGGCCCGTTCCAACAAACATTTTTTTAGCCCGGGCCCAAATATGAGCCTGGTTCCGTCATTGGCTCACGGTTCACCATAGGAATTATATATGTATAAAAGTATAAATCAAAAAAGTATAATTCACCACCGGAATTATGAAAAATGCTATTTGTACATCATAATTTGACATACTTACTAAACACACACATGTGTAAACAATCTCAACCACAATTTTAATATCGATATTTTTATATTTTCTTTTAATTGTATTTATGATTGTTGCCACATAAGTGTGTTTAGTGAGTGTGTCAAATAAGGATGTACATATAGCATTAGCCGAAAAATACTATTTGTATATCATAATTTAAGATACTTACTAAACATACATGTATAACAATCTCAACCACAATTTTAATATTAATATTTTTATATTTTCTTTTAATTGTATTTTTAATTATTGCCATGTGTTTAGGGAGTGTGTACCTATAATACCCGCAATTATATATGCACAAGCTTGCCGAGCCTTTTCCATTCCATCGGTAACATCGTCGTTTCTCCGCGCCTCTGAGAAGACAAAGAAAGGCAATTCTGTTTCTGCTTCTCCGTCACAGCCGCGAGGATCCTCTCGCTTTCGTTCTCTCATCTTTTTCATTCCAAATGGCTGCATGTAAGTTTTATTTATGGAGTTCAAATGTGCTGAATTTAGCATTTGCTTTTTGCAGTTTCGCTAATGGAATCAGTCGGTTCTTTGATATCTTTCATTGATTCTTTGGTCGAATTATATTTGCAATGGTTTTCTTCTTCTCTTGATTAATTGGATTTTTAGACATTTCTGTTCCATCGAGTGTCTAATACTTACAGTTGGGTTGGGGAGAGTTGCGTTATTCTTGCTTTATGCAGTTGTGGCATTTGTTTGCAGGCAGGTTAGGGACTTCAGGCCTTACAGTTACAAACTTGGATTTCGGTACTTTAAGACCAAAATGTAGCACATTGAGACCTCTACATGGGTTCAACCCTACAAAAATTGTTCGATTTGATGGCCTGGTAATGTCAAAAAGATCAATCTCAATAAAAGGGTGCAGAAGTTTGAGTCCAGAAGCTGAGTGTGAGTTAAATCTGTCGTATATATTTTGGCTTCAAATCTTTCTCGCATTTTCACAGTGAACCGCTAAGTGATCCGTCTTTTATGTTCACTGCTAATAGCATTAATCATCGGTATTTTTCTAGTGAAAATGAAAAAAATCCATGTAAATAGATTTAATCCTGTTTTCTGGACTAGTGTGATGGAAGGATTACAAGGATAAGCTTGAGAAATCATCCTAAGGAGTGAGGCTCCTGAATTGATTATGCATTCTAGTTGAGATTAATAATGGCCGGTTAGATGCCTTTGGCAAAGGCGTCTGCTCACATATGCATAACAATGGAGGCTTTTCATAATTGTGTAAAAATTAGTGAAAACTGATTTAAAAAAAATCAATTCGCAAATGCGTTCAAGGAAACAAAGAAAGTTACAATTTAGTTTTGTATTATTAGTAATTTGGGTAATATCATAATTTTGCACAAGTTTGCTCGTAGTTTTTTTTAAATTTATTCTCGTGATCGTGCTCCTTTCTTATCAATAAACAGCTAGTATCGATTTGGAGGATGAAGCTGAAGGAACTGTGTCTTCTGATGGAGTAAGCCCACTTATCCCAAATTCGTTGGAGGTCAGTTGTTTTATGTGACAGACCGACGACTCTAGGCATAAGTTACGTTGTGGTCTCACTGATAATGTTTTACATTTCATTCTATGGTCTTATTGCTTGAAATCATGTGGAGTCCAAATCTAACCTTGTTTGGTTTTCACTGTAAAGTAGGATTGAAGTACTTAAATAACATTTGGCCTGATGTGCATGCGGCACAGTCTACATTAACGAATGACTACTGGTTGTCCGAATAAATTAGAAAAGTTTAATGTTTAATGAACTTGAAGTACCTCTCTTCGTACGATTTGCTGTCTCTCTGTGGAAAACAGGAGTTCTCTTGTTTAGCGAGAAACTGTACCACAGGCCATTAGTAGATGAAACTATGTAGTATGTGTTACCTTTTCTCATGATTTAGAGTCACACGGAGACCATTCACTTTTCAATTTCCACCCATTAGTTCCAGTGAGCCTATAAAGCCAATAACTAATCCTTGCAATAATTGTTGATCTTTGGCATGTTATGAAACTATTACCAAGAATTAAAAATTATACTTCTGTTTGAACAATAATTGCAGCCACCCATCTTATATTCTCATTTACAGGTAGAATCCCTTTTGACTGTGCTATGTGACACAACTTCAATTGCAGAGTTTGAACTGAAAGTAAGTAGTTCTTTATCTTTTGATAATATTCTTACACCAATCAATCATGTTTACCGCTAATAGGCTTTCACGTCGTACCTTTGAGTAATACATTTGAAAGCTCTTAAGCGCCTTCTTCTTCTCAAGTAGTATCAGGAGGTCTTATTTAACTCATTGTTGTGTTAGCTTGGGGAATTCGAGTTACACGTGAGGAGAAGCTTTGCTGAGAAAAGTGCTCCTCCTCCACTAACTCCCCCTGTTGCTGCAGTTGCACATCCATTCGTTGAGACAGCTGTGTCCAATGGCTCAGCCTCATCACTATCTTTAGCACTCACAAAACCTGAGCCTTCCTCGGGTGGGGTCCAAACTTTTCTTGACAAAGCGGCAGATGAAGGCTTAATGATACTTCAATCTCCAAGAGTGAGAAAACAATGAATGAATTCTTAGTGAACGTGAGCTTTCCTAAAGGTTTATATTGACTATTTATACCTCATGCAGGTGGGATATTTTAGGAGATCTCGGACCATTAAAGGGAAAGAGGCTCCTCCATCATGCAAAGAGGTTTTGATTTCATTTTCATTTTTTTTGCTCTTATGCAATTTTCCATGGCTTATTGCTGTTTACCTAATCCAGCTTTCAAATCCGTTTGTTTGTGCGTGATAAATAGAAATGACTCTTTTCCTTGTTTACTCTCACTCATGGCTTACTTTGATGGGGCGAATCCTGTATGTTGTTTTAATTATGCTTGTGATTTCTCTTTAAATAACAGAAAGATTTAGTAAAGCAGGGTCAGGTGCTCTGCTACATTGAACAGCTAGGAGGAAAAGTCCCTGTTGAGGTTCGAACCATTTTTGATTGTAAAGTCCAGAGCTAATCAAACAAAGCATTGTGAATTATCCTGTTATCATAAAATTATGAACAATCTCCACTGTTTGTTGTATGCTTCCAGTAGCTTAACCTAATCCTTTCTTTCTCTTGATATTATTTTGGCAGTGTGATACTGCTGGAGAGGTGTTTAAGATCTTTAAGGAGGACGGTGGTGGGCATACATTCCCCCTCTTAGTTTGCTTCATCTTCTATCATTTTTTCCTCTTCTTTAGCTTCTATTTATGATATCCCATCCTGCGAACTACTAATGTGATTCATGCTTCTTCCATGATGTTTTCAGCTCCAGTTGGTTACGGAGATGCTCTAATCGCAATACTTCCTTCCTTCCCTGGGATAGGGAATGTTTAATAGATTCACTGTATATGGAGGCAGCACAATTAATATGGTTGTTCCTTCGTTGTTTTGTTTCTCCGTGCACATGTTTTTGTTCCAATTCCAGC
>JAOYMZ010041438.1:0-15185 GCA_025802335.1 Pinguicula primuliflora | reverse complement strand
TAAACGAGAACTTGACCAAATCCGAAGCACCTGTTTGGGTCATCTCCTTGATTTGGACAACTCTTGGACGTCCCAAAGGAAAACATCCTTTAATCAGCTTGCCCATTTCTTACTGCTCAGGCGAATCAAAACCCATAAGCGATTCAAGTTATGGTTTCTCGTAGAGAGAAAGCCAATCTAGTTTGGTATAAAGGAGCTTGCCACGATAATTGGGTTGAACGGCTCGAAGGCACCAGTTACGGATCCTTCGATGAGTGATAATTGTATACGAGACAAGTATTTTCCAGGAAGTGATACGTGTTAGATATGAGATAAATAGGGGAAGATTTACATTCCCCCATAATCAAATCTTCCCCCATATTTTCAGGGATTACATTCCTATAATCCTGAAATTTACCCTAGATATCAAAACCGAAAAAGGGCCTCCTAAAAAGATATGACAATGTATATTGTAAAGAGTGGAACAACAGTGAATAAAAAATAGAGGTCCTTTCTTCCGTGGATGTAGGCTATGCCGAACCACATAAATACTTGTGTCAATAGTGTTCTACATATCTAGATTTGTGTTTCTTCATGGTATCGGAGCAGGGAATGAATCCTGGTATCGTCATTTATCAATAGGAAGAAGTGTGTGATTGTGCAATGGCAGAAATAGCGGCCGCTCTAGCAGAGGCGGCGAAGGTCCTCGACAAGTAAATTGCAGCAGTCCTGCAAGAGAAGAACAACTCGTTAGTAGTGAAGGGAGAAGCACCAAAACAAGGGAATCAAGGGGATATAAAACTTGCTGAAGTTCTTGATAATAAGAACTATTCGATTTGGAAACGTCGGATGGAAATTGCACTTGGTGGCCGTGGCCGAATCGAGCACATCACTGGGGAACCGACGCCACCCAAGGAGGGGGAGCCCGGATTCTAGGCATGGTGGGAGCGGGATCTACAAGACTTCGATTGGATCACCACGAATATGGAGCAAGGAATCGCGAGGCAGTATCTTAACTTTCCCACATCTCGGGACTTATGGAAGGCATTGGCCAAACCCTTCCAATCTGGCGAAGATAACCTGCAAGTATATGATCACACCACAAAACCAGACAGTGTCAAATAGGGGCAACTCACAATCGAGGAATACTACAGCTTGAGCAAAAGTTTATGGATGGAGGTGGATAGAAGGCATCCGAATCCGATGAAGGATGCAGACGACGTCCTAGTCTATAACAGAATGCAAGATAAGCATCGGCTATTTAAATTTCTACATGATTTAGACAGTATGTTCGGAACCATTATGCGAGACATTCAAAAGGAACGAGAATTACCAGACATGGATAGTGTGTACGCCAGAATTCGGCAGGAGGCGGTGCGTGGAAATATCCTGGGTCCCATGGGTAAGAGTAGTGGACCGGGTCTGAACCCTAGCAGGTCCAGTTCGGGCCTCGGGTCGGGCCTCATCATCCACCATGGGCTAGTGTCGGATCAAGTGACTGGGCCGACAAGTCTGAAGACAAAAACTAGGCCGGTTCGCGAAGTGGGCGAGGCCCACTACGGAGCAGGAGCGTCATCCGAAAACATATCTGGGCCAGAGAACACCGCCCTGCCTAGACGTCCACCAGTGGCGACTCCACTGGTGATGCAGGTATATCGATGTCGTAGTGCCTAGACAGGACGAAATGACGCAGGAATATCGATGTCGTCTATTAAAATACAAAACTCTCGTGATTTTATGAACCAGGCCAGTTTGGGCCATGGGTCGTTGGGCCGGAGAGTAATTTTTATTTTGCAGGAAAGCAAGTAAAGTTTGGGCCAAAACTGGGGGAGAGATAGGCCGAAACAGGAGGAAAACGGCCTTCTGGGCCGAAATATTTTACGGACGGGTGCTTTAGTGATTTTAACGATGATTTGTGCTATGGTTTACTCAATTCTCATTCTAATAAGTCTCGTGAGTGGATTTTTGATTGTGGTGCGACCGATACAGTCACTTATAACGCTATGGATATTACAAGTTGCCAGGCCCCTCAGAAGAAAATCATCCAGACTGCTAACGGTGAATCATTGCAAGTCAAAGGAGCTGGTTATGTGGAAATTACTCCTGCCCTGGAATTGTCTAATTGTCTATTTGTGCCAACATTATCTCTTTTCTACCTTTTAATATTATGAGCCAATCACATAAAATTATGTATATGATATCTGATTCCTGGAAGAAATAAAGTAGGAGCAGCGTGGTGTTATGGGCGGATTGGATTGAATTACATTGGAAAGCTATAACTGAAGCAACTTGCTATGCCCTCCTACTAAAGATTCATTCGGACTATAAATTTGTAGGCTTCCTTGAACTTGCTATGCCCTCCAGCTAAAGGTTTTGTCTTTTCTTATAACAGTTCCAGGCTATATACAGGCTTCATTGTCTTACGAGGTTTAACTTAGTGATCCTTTTCAATCAAGAAAATGGGAGACCTCTTTTATGCCTTACCAGTACACAAAATCGATGCTGAAATTGGATAAAATAATATACACAAAAATAAAAATTAGTACACAAAATCGGTGTCCAAACTCAATGCACAAACCAGAAGAAATGCTCAAAATTCATCATTGTTATGCAGAAAGTAAGAACAAACAAAGAGCATAATCGTTTCTACGGCTGCAAGCTATAAACAACAGAATTGCTAACCTCTTTACTATTTCCTACGTCTGCGATTCTAGCGAACTAGAAACAAACAGTAAAGGACAGTTCCTACGACTGGCTGCTTTGCTAAGACTAGGAATGGGATTGGCTTGGGCTGACAAATTGGACTAGGAATAAGATGGGCTTCAGCCTGATGGGCTGAAGCCTGAAGGGTTGAAATCTGAAGCCCAATTTTTTTTCATAGAAATCAATTTTCGGGGGTGGGCTGGGGTGCCTGGGATCCCAGGCACCCAGGTCCATTCGTCTCTGCACGCACATTTGCGCACACAAAGCTGGAGTCAAAATTAGGGGCAAGTTAATTTTCTAACAAAATACATTTTTTTAGAAGTCCGAATGATACAGAAACATTGGAAGTGTTCTTTGAATGAGAAATCATATAATTCAAGCACATGCCAATGCCGTGATAACAAAGTTTATGGTAAAAGTATTATTAAGAAGCTACTTCAAATTACATTTTCTTAGAAAAAAGGACAAGCCAGAGCATAAACAGAGCAAAATGAAATTTAGCTTAAAAACATAAGGAAACCGAAGTTGCAATATAAAAGTTGTTCGAACCCAAGCTGCTTAATATTTCCTACTCCTCATAATTTGATGGGAATAGCCTTGAGAGGCACAGCCTTTTGCAATGTAGAAGCAAATTTCTCCTCCATGTTTAATTCTTCCCTTGGAGCATCATTTTCCAACATCCAACTGAACTCATTTATGAGTACGGCCACCACAAGATACACCATGCGCAAAGCCATGGGCAACCCCGGGCACATTCTCCTTCCAGAACCAAAAGGAATTAGAGTAAAGTCCTTTCCCTTTACATCTATTCTGCCATCCAAGAATCTTTCAGGCACAAAAGAATCAGGATCTGGCCATATGTCTGAATCTCTCCCGGTTGCCCAGATATTCACAAATATCTGTGCATTCTTTGGTACTATGTAGCCATTGATTTCTACATCAGCTTCGGCCTTGTGTGGTAAAAGAAAAGGGGCCACGGGATGGAGTCGAAAGGTCTCTTTGATTACAGCCTCTAAATATGGCAAGTGAGGAATATCTGATTCTTGGACATGCCTCATCTTGCCGACAACCGTTGTGAGCTCATTTTGAGCTTTCTTCATCTTCGTGGGATTCTTTATCAGGTTCGCCATCACCCATTCTACAGTCGTGGACGTAGCTTCTGCTCCAGCGGCAAATAGCTCCTAGAATGAGGAATACAATGAGAGTGATGATATGGGACAAATTTACTGTTATAATATTCCTTGCATCCTCAATTCATGCTCCGTCAGTAGGTATTAACTTCTCAAATATTGAAAAGATGAACATTAGATTAATTGGCAAAATTTGTTATGTGCTGATTACGACCCGTCCGAAACCAAAAGATAGTTTTAATAAAAAAAAAAAGTTATGTGCTGGAATCTCAAGTAACTCATGTCTTCTTATAAGTTATCACATACGTGTACGCATGCATGACTTGAGTTCAGAGATGTGGTCCAAGTTAGAAAACGGACCCTTTCTATCTGAGCTCGAGCCTCGTGTGCGTAGGTTTGCGTGTGTGAGCCAACTTAAATAGGAAGATGTGGGTTACTCACATCATAATCTTGGGCCTAAGATGATAGATTGTAGTTCTACATTCCTATATAAGTGGGTTGATATTTACGTGTAAAATTTATGTGGGACATTCCAACACTCACCCTTTACTTGGTATACCACATTGGACTTGAACTACCATACGATAATGCCCAATTTGGCCAATCTCCACTCTGAGATCAATATACGTGATTTTCTTGAAAATAATTATGAGGACCTTGGAAATAATCACCAATGTCATAAATTGTGCTAAACCCCAGGGGCCCACCGATGAGGCCAATACTCGTGATTTCCCCAATATGTTTTATAAATTAAGTTAGTTATATTTATGTATAAATTTTTTTGTGGGACATTCCAACAGTTATAGTTTTCAAATGCACAAAGGATTAACTCAGTCTGTATTTTTTCTTTTTTTGCTTACCACAAGGAGATGTAACATGTCCTCCCTTGTGAATTCCGACTCATTTTTACTGGTGATGTCGAGCAGAGCATGAAGCATATCTGAATCACCAGGTTCCTTTAGTCTCCGATCGATGATCTCATCAAATATCTTAAAAATTTTCTTCAAATACATCTTCGTTTTGCGGAGTATCCCTTGGGGATCAATAGGTTTTAGAAAAGGGAAATAGTCAGCGAGATTCGGTGACATGATGGCCTTCAGCAATTCACAAATGAGATCCTTGAACTCTTGCGATGACTCAGAGTCGAACGTTGCAAAATTAATCGAGAACAAAATTCCAGAGATCATATTCAATGTTGTCGTGAAGGCTGCATCAGCAATATCCACTACACGGCCTGAATCTGAACATTCCTGTATGAATTCGTGCAACTTCTCCAATTTCTCCTGCCTGAGGCTCTGGCTTGCGTCGAGCTTATTCGGAGAGAAGATATGATCGTTGCAGATTTTTCGTAAAGTACGCCATTTATTGGTCGGCTGGAGAAAACTCAATCCCAGCTTGTGGTGGTTGTAGGCATAGGTGGCGGCTGGATGAGGCCGAGAAGAGAGAACCTGCAAATGATTAAGAATGTTATCTTTTATAAAGTAAAGTGTAGCTTTACCGGTTTTTTGTACCAGATTCGAGAGGAGCGCTATAGCGCACCTCAACTGCATCGCTTGTACTGGGAGCATGTGTGGCACGTGAAATGATAAATCTCACGCCTACGGTTCATGACTTTGTCACGGCCTGTGGGCCCCACATGGTGTGCCCCACCATGTGGTGTGGAATTTATCATTCTTTATTGTTTTGTTTACATTTTATAATATAGTATTATATGTAATAATAGATAATAATATTTTGGGTATTTGTTTATTTAGTGCTTTTTATTAATAAAATTTATAATATTATGAAATTTATTACATTTAATCATAGAGTTTACTGCATTTCACTCTAGAGTTCATTTAGCATTTAGGATTTAATAGGTGGGCATGTCGGGAGTGGTGAGTGGGGGCTAGTGGATGGATCGATTCCTGCTGGAATTGTTTTTCCCAATTTTATCCGTGTGGGACCCACCAGGCATGAGAAAGGCACATGGTTAGGTTGTGGGATTTATCTGGACTCGGTGTGGCACACTACTATAATAGCGGTGCGCTATATCATTTCTGGATCCGACACCTAGCACTCTTCACCCAAAAATAGGAAATTGTCTATTCTCCCCAAAAGTAATATAAATTAATTTATTATCTGTATCTAAAGATAATATACACTTTAAATCATCTTCATCTCCATTATCATTAGATAATGATTTTGAATTCATCCTATTCGAAAAATAGCCATCACCCTTATCCAAAAAAAAACCCATCACGTTATGAAACCTAGGTCTTAACGTGAAACAAGCATACAATATCAATCCATCCTGTCAAAGAGTTATTTACCTTCAATTTATGGTAGCATAAATTAGGTTTTCAAGGTAGTGATTCGTTTGCGCTTAGATAAGTTTTTGCTTTTCTTTGTTGTGTGGGAGAAGAAGCCGATCCATCCAAGAATGGGGAGAAAATATTAGGTATTTAAAATAAAGGAGAGGGCATTCTCTGCTATATTTCTGATCACTGTTATGAAGGGAATGAGGAAAAGATTACGCAGGAGCTGGAGAGATAGGAAGTTAGGGACAATGGTGGTGGAAATGTGGAGGAAGATGGGGACCACAAAAAGAAGAATAGTGTCGATAAATGAGGATAATCACATACAATGTAAGGGGTTTAGGGGGTGCTCAGAAAAGGAGGGATATTAAGAAAATGCTGAGAAATAAGGACAAATTTTGTGGGATTTCAGGAAACTAAGAAGGAAATATTGATGAGAAGATTCTGTGAGACTATATGGTACGATGAGAGTTTTGACTAGGTGTATACAGGTTCTGAGGGTCTATCTTGAGGGCAGTTATGCATATGGAATAAAGAAAAATTCAGACGGGAAGAAATGTGGAGCGAGTCAAGGATCCTGGAAGTATCGATCAAGTGGGAAAGTGATAGTAAGATATCACATATGGTGAATGTATATGGGGCAGGAGATCTGAAAGGTAAAGTGGAACAATGGAAGAAAATAACAGAACGTATCAAGGAGAAACAGAATGATAAATGGTGCATTTTTGGTGATTTTAACGCTATACTCCACAGAGATGAAAGAAAGGGACATAGGATGAGTAACCGAGAAGAAATTCTGGGTTTTAAGGAATTTGTGCAGAAGAACCAATTAATAGATATCCCCTTGAGCAAAAAACGTTTTACATGGTTCAGACTATTAATGGGATCAATGAGTAGATTATACTGATTTCTGATGAATACTGAGTGGATGGGTTCGAATATGCAATGGTATCAAGAAGCTGGGCAACATGATCTTTCTGATCACTGTCCAGTAGTGTTGATGGATAGAGAAGAGAATTGGGGAGCAAAACCCCTTAAACTGCTGGATGAGTGGATGAATGACGACAGTTTTCAAAAAATTGGTGGAGGAGATGTGGGAGAATACATCAGTAAGTGGATACAAAGGATATGTTCTCAAGGAAAAGTTGAAAATGCTAAAAGAAGGTATTAGACAGTGGAATAAGGAGAAGAACAATTGTGCAAAAGCTACAATAAGATGGTTAAAGGGAAGATTACATCAAATTGAGTGTGAAATGGAGTAAGGAATGGGGGAAATTGCAATGCAAGAAGAGATGGAGAAGGTTTGGCAGGAACTGACACAAAAACTGAAGATGAACGAGAGTCATTGGTTTCAGGAAGCAAGAATAAAATGGATATAGTAGGGAGTGCAAACTCACGGTATTTTCATGCCTACGTGAAAAGTATTAGGATGAAGAATAGAATAGACGGAGTGTGGAGGAATAATGAACATATATCTAAACATGAGGAAGTAAAGGAACATCTCAGAAATGTATTTGAGGATAAATTCGCTTAGACAGACATGAGGAGACCTAAGTTGGAGGCGCAAGGGATGAGGAGATTGTCTATACAGTTTGTTGACATGCTGATAAGACAATGCCCATACGAAGAAATCTTGGAGGCTATTGCAGAGTGTGAAGGGAATAGGAGTTCAGGACCGGATGGTCTCCATTATAATTTCATTAAGGGCTTCTTGCACATTATGAAGCCGTATGTGGTGGAAATGCCTCACATATAGTACTGATTGCAAAGAAGGATCTCCACAGGAAGTAGATGACTTAAGGCCAATCACATTGGTAAACAGCTCATACAAAGTGGTGACAAAGATCATGTCTAGAAGGATAAGGAAGGTGATGGGAGAGGTGATATCTGAAAATCAATCAGCATTTATACAGGATAGACAAATTTTTGATGGAATTCTAATAGCAAACGAGACAATTCAGGATATAAGAGCTGGGAAACAGAGTGCTATTATACTGAAAGTGGACTTTGAGAAGGCGTATGACACGGTGAATTGGGGATTTCTGGAACATATGAGCAGATTGATGGGTTTTCCCCAAAAATGGATAAAATGGGTGAGAGAGTGCCTCTGCACAGCAACTACTTCAGTCCTTATAAATGGGAGTCCCTCGAATGAGTTTACACACCAGAGAAGATTAAGACAAGCGGATTCCATGTCTCCTTTCTTGTGCCTAATTGTTGCATAAGGATTGTCAACACTAATGGAAAGGGCAGAAAATCTGCAATTGCTGGAGCTAGTTGAAATTGGAAGGGACAGAGTGAAATTGTCACCTTTACAATACACCGATGACACAATATTTTTTGGCCAAGGAGATTAGAGAACTTTAAAAGGAATCAAAACAGTACTTAGATGTTTTGAATTGCTCTCGGGCCTCAAAATACACCTAAAAAACAGTATGCTGTTTGGGATAAATATGGAGGAAGGCATGGTAAATGAAATAACAGACTCTCTCAACTGTGTTGCTGGTAAGATCCCTTTTATATATCTTAGTCTGCCTATTGGGACAAAAGAAAAGTAAAGGACAATGTGGAAACCGATTATACAAATGATGGAGAATAAGGTAGGGGATTGGAGGTATAAAAACTTGTCAATTGGAGGTAGGCTAGTGCTCATTAGGTCTGTGTTGTCCTCATTACCAACTTATTACTTCTCCATGTTCCTAGCTCCTAAGCATATCATACATAAAATTGAGTCTATCTGTAGGAATTACTTGTGGGGAGTGAGGAATGACAAAAAAAAGAGTGTGTTGGGTAGCTTGGAATAAAATTTGCAATTCTATAGATAGGGGGCTGTGGATCCGTAGGATGGAGGATATGGACAAAGCGATGTTTGGGAAGTGGATAGGGAGAATGCTACAGGGAGAGGATACATTATGGAGGAGGGTCATTAGATCCAAGTACGGGAGATGAAAGGAGATAAAAGTGGGGAGAAAGAGATAGTTACATCTCCAAAGGGAAGAAGGGAGGAGATTTGAAAGGAGAGAGCGAGGAACGTCAAAAGAAACAGTGTGGTGGAAATAAATAAATAAGTAGGCACGAGAGGGATGGATAGAGGACATGTTTAAGATCAGGGTAGGTGATGGACAAAGCGTGAGGTTTTGGGAGGAGCAGTGGCTAGGGAACTAGGAACTAAGAAGTACCTTTCAAGGGCTCTATAGGATCACTAGCAGAAAAGAAGGGAATATAAGAGAGATGGAGATGTGGGAAGGAGAAGAGTGACAGTGGAGGTTAGAATGGCACAGGGAGTAGCATGACTGGGACAGAGTGCAAGAGCAGGAGCTTATAACAATGTTTTTTTACAGGAATCACAACCGGATGTTTGGAAATGTGAAACTGGTACAGGTCTATATGAAGTTAACGAAGTTGCCAGATGCATCCAATTGCTGTTACCACAGAGCATGGAGGTGGACTTGATGGATGATATGAAGAAGGTGTGGAATAAACATATTCCGTGCAGAGTCTCAATATTTGGATGGAGGTTGCTGTAGAGAAGGTTACCCACTCTCCGAAACTTAAACAGGAGGGGAATTGTGAAGGAAGAAGCGGATTGCAAATGCATTTTGTGCCCGGATGAACTGGAAACTGAACAACATCTATTCTAAGGGTGCAGAGTGACTAAAGAGGTGTGGAATCTGGTCAAGGAATGGCTGCAAATACAACCTGCTGATACAACGACACCACGAAGCTTAACAGATTTCAAAGCAGGGAGGCCAAACAACATTAGCAAGAAGGCATGGATTTTGATTTGGTTAGCCTCGTGTTGGATGATCTGGTTGATGAGGAATGAGATGCAGTTTAGTGGCAAACAATTCGATCCAGGAATTTGTGTTATGAGGATACAAACAACAATATGAAAATGGATTAAGGGAACTGAATGTCGAAACAAATTTTTGTATGGGATTGGATCTTGAATACAAGCACCTATTCACTGCCAACAGAATTGTAACCGTTGGGAGGAAGGGGGTGGCTAATAGTTTGTAAATAGAATGGTTTTGTTATACAAATTTTGCTTCACCAAAAAAAAAGGAGAGAACATTCTAGTCTATTTTCAAGTTTAAGTGAATTTAAGTTAGGTTTAAATAAATATTTGCAAATACTATTTTTTTTACTTATGCCACAGTAAAACATTCACTTGCAAATATTTTATAACCTTTTTATAAAAAAAATCTTTTTTAAAAGTCCTCATGAGAAACCACTTTTAAAAAAGCACAAGAATGTACAAACATAACCTTATTATCTTTTGGATAAGTGCTATACTTACCAAACATATTTTTATATGAAATGTGATACACAATTTTTTTACCTATTCTATTGCCAAATTAAAAGATAAGAATAATTATGAAATTTTTGTACGAGCACAATTTCGGAACCAATCAGATTTTGATCCTAAACATATGCATTTAAAGTACTAAAAGCTTAACCAAAAGCTTATTGACCAATTTGGGAGTGTCTCCACACAAAGACTCCATAATCAATATTATATTTTAATATCGACGTCAAAATTGTCGAAGTTTTTGTATATCGAACAATTTTTTTTAGATAAGTGGAACATTTTTATTTATTTTGGAGGTATTGTACGCATGAATGCCAAAAATAATTATTTTCTTTTATTTAAATATTAATACTAACTAATTTTTTTTAAAAAAAAATATATGTACGAATTGAGAGGTCATAGTCCCCTTAAAATTTTCTGAATTTGCTAGTGATTCACCCCATTCATCCTAGGAAATATAATAAAATAATTAATTTACCAAACAATCAAAATAATTTTAAAAATTAAAGTATATGATTTTGTGATAATTATGACAATATTTATTTCTATCGGTTGAAATAAGTATCAAATAAATTCAATTTTGATTTGCTAAAAAAAATTCAATTTTGATTTGCTAAAAAAAATTCAATTTTTGAAAATTAAAAGTATTAAAATACATCATCCAATAGGAAACGGGGGAAAATACAGGCATACTTTGGTTAACCACACTTTTTATTATTTATTTTTATTCTTTTTTTAATTTTCATTGTTGTAAGAACATTGGGGTACTAATGGTTAGGATTTTCGGGTGAATTAAAAATCATAGTTTGAGTTGAATTATTATTTCGGGGTATTATAAATATTAGATCTCTTGACTATTAGATTTGAGAAAGAGACAGAGAAGGAAGGGAGAGACTGAGTTGAGAGAAAAAAAGAGATGTGAGATTTAGGTTGTGAGGCTCTTGTCTAGGCAACTTGAGAGGTTTTCTGTGTCTTCGAGGTTTTCCGTGTCTTCGAGGTTTTCTCTATGTCTCCTTTATATCACTATTTATAGTGGATTGATTCTCATCTTTCCCGTGGACGTAGGCTTTTAGGACAAACTACGTTAAATCTTATGTTGTTACCTTGTTCGTTTATTTTTTTTCTGTTTCACATTAATCTCCAAAAATTAGCTCATGCTCGTATAAGTCTAAGTGTATATATTTATGAATTACCAGAACCATATCATTATTGAAGTAAGAGTGTCCAAATGGTGATGTAATATTTATTGGCAATTTTACTCATATTATTTATTGATACTGTTATGTGACACTATCACAAAAGTTATATTATTTAATTTTTATTTATTATCTTTTAATTGTGCTTTGATCACATTATCAACAAATAATATTAATAAAATGTTTACCAATAACATTTTTTTAATATTTATTAGACTCCCAAAAAATATAATAAATGAAAAATGGAGGTCATTGCCCCATTGTATACCTGGTCATGCTTTTCGAGAACTTCTCTAGCTACCTCCGGTGAGGACACAACAATCATATCGACAAATCCAAGCTTGAGGTGCATTAAAGGGCCATGAGTTCGTGCGAGCTTTGCAAGTTCTTGGTGTGGATTGTGGTTGAGGTAGTGAATGTTTCCGATCAACGGAAGAGTTGGTGGTCCTGGAGGAAGACGACGAGATTGGCGTTTTCCTGGATCTCTCATTGATTTCATGAAATATAAACACGAAAACAGGAGTGGCAAAAGTAGGAATAACAAAGATGGTAAGTCCATGATGACCATGACGACGACGACGACGGTGACGATAATATCTCTCCGGTAACTTGTTAGCATGCTCCCATCCCAATATATAACATTGTGCAATTTTAAAATGAACAAAGTTGTGGTTATGGTTACTGATTCGTGTTTATAAATTTGTGGCGCTTTGGGTCTCTTTCACCACATAGCATAGCAGAAATTGACACTTCCCAAATGCGTGGCTAGTGCCACAAATATAGTTGGAGCTAGAACAATGAATACATTTTTTTTTTCAACAATGAATACTTCATATGCACCACTTTGCACTATATGTGACAACCCACTAAAATAATTATTAGAACTAATCTATTTATTAAGTAAAACCACATGATCTTATTTTTATGCAGAAGCATGACTGATAGTAATCTTCCGATCGAATGAATCTTTATCAGATGCTACTATACTCTAGAAGTCTGTTTACCTGACAGAATTATGGTGGGATTCACTTGGAATTGGTTCATGTTTAATACACATGAAAAAAAACAGTGGTCAAATCAGATTATGAGATAAATTTCCGGGTCGCGGGCATTTTTGGGATTAATTTGGGATGGAGATCCGAAAATTAGGTTGTGTTTAGCAAATCTGATTGATAAGGTGACTGGTTACTAATGAGGTGGCCTGATAAAGTGACTGATTTGATTAGACTTGTTTCGCAAATTTACCTGATAAGGTGACTGATTTTCGTAAAATGACATAAATAACATTATTTTATATCGTTATTGTATTTTTTTAATAATATTCAATATCAAAATTATTATTAAATAAAAAATGTTTTTAACTTTAATAATTCTAATGTATTGTTTAAATAAATAGTTATTATTTGAAATATTACCAATAAAGTTTAGAATAATAAAAATAATATTGTAAATTTTCATACATTCAAAATACTCAGTCAAATTGAGAATAATAAATTCAAGGATAAAATTGGAATGAAAGGCTTATAAGTCACCATATTTTTTAATCAGACTGAAAAAATGCCTTTTCAAATTAGTTAGAAATTGGACGTTCACGTAACAGACTTTTTTTGTTGTCAAATTGACTTATAAGTCAGAATTGACTGATAAGACGACACTAAACACAACATTGATACAAAAAAGTTGTATTGACTCAATCCCATATTCGCCTTTCACAATCACCCTCTAATATTCTCACAAATTACATCAAATTACCATCAAAATTTAAATCTCCATACCAACTGAATATTTGGGAGAAAACAACCAAGAACCCTAGAGACCGTTTTCACGCAATCAAGGAATCGTTGCGTCAAATTCAAGATCGACAACTACATACGAGGTAATACATTCAAACTAAACAATAACGTGTGTTAATTTTCGGAATTTATGTGGATTTATACGATTATGTGTTCGCTACATTTCATTGTGTAAGTACTGAACTTTATGCACACATGTATATATCTAGATGGATGTAATTGAGAATAATGATAGTAAACTATTTACTTTATGGACTCTTGGTGAACTGTATGATGAGTATGAGCGTGATGAAGCTGCTAAATTGTGTAGATTAAAGCATGCAACACTTCCAATATATAGTCTGAGTTTGTGGCTAGAATGACTAGTGGGTCTGCCTTAGAATGTTTTAACAATTTAAGAATGCATAATAAAACATTCAACAAACTTGTAAATCTATTAGTAGATGAAGGAGGATTAAAGGATAGTAAGTATGCATGTACTACTACTCAGAGTGCAATCTTTCTGTGTTTACTGGGACATCATCAGAAATTTAGGATCTTTGGAACAGACTTCGAAAGAAATTTTAGAACTGCTAGCAATTTTTTTCATTGGTTATTAGAAATTGTTCTTCGACTATTAAGTTATTTCCTTTCCAAGCCCAAATCTGTGAGCGAAGGATGTATAGATGGAAGTTTCAAATATTTCAAGGTATCATCATCCTCAACAATTAATCCCCTAGACTTAATGTTGTTGGTTACTGTTAGGACTCATATTGCTCTAATTATTATAGGACTGTTTGGGTACTTCGAATGGTACGTACATCCCCTGCCATGCACCTGTAGATGACTCTGCGAGGTACATAACGAGAAAGGATCACGTGACATTTAACGTTCTAGGTGTTGTTGATACATCTGGAAAGTTTGTGTACGTAGCAAGTGGTTGGGAGGGATCTGCCGCAGACAGCAGTATATAAGGTACTGACAAGGGTTCCTGGCGTTAGGGTACTACAAGATAAATGTGTTTGTGATGGTGATACGTAGTTTACATAATGCTGACCTGTAGCTAATGGATCCCCAATGTAGGTAACTATTGCCTATGCGACGATGGTTACACCAATGGTGAGGGATTCCTAACTCATTATAGATCCACCAGATATCATTTACAGGAATGGGGGCCGATAACAGGCACCCACAAACTCCCAAGGAGTTGTTCAATATGAGACACTCATCTGCACGTAATGCTGTTGAGAGATCATTCTGGATATTGAAGAAAAGGTTTGTGGTCTTGTGCAATCCAACCTCTATCCTTTAGAGACTCAGAAGAAGATACTTACAGTATGCACACTATTGCACTACTACATTATCTGACAGCAATATACTGATTCATTAATTTCAGACGACATGACAGAAAGTGCAAATCCTAATGCTGACAATATGGAAGCAGAAAAATATATAAATCCAATGGGAATAAGCATTGGATGGAGTCAGATGGGGGACACTCTAGCTGATAAAATATGGAATGAGTTTATCAACACTCAGTAGTTTGCATTGTCTTTGTGCTCTAATTTGAACATTTATGAGTAAACTTGTTGTGTACTAACTGTGGTCATTTGTGTTGAACAAATTTGTTACAATTAATATCAATGATTATATTTTATGTTTGATACACAAATTTGCAAATATTTGTGTAGGATTAAACCTCTCCGAGGACATGACCTGTGATAGGACGAGTTGGAGACGTCATATTACGGTTAGAGATATATAGGACTATATAGAGTAGTTATTTGTGTATGGAC
>JAOYMZ010041437.1:0-31344 GCA_025802335.1 Pinguicula primuliflora | reverse complement strand
TCTCCAAGGCCACAGTCCTGAAGGTCGGCATGCCTTGTTCAGCGTTATGTGGTCTGTGTTGTTTGTATAGGGTCTTCCGCCGCCATGGACACGAGGGCTCGTGGGCCGAGCTGAGATGATTTGAATCTGGAAAGTGAAGAAAGTGAAGCAGGACTTTTATTCTAATTCTGAGGTCTGCTGCTTCTGATTGTTACATCAGAAGCAAAAGTCCCCTCGTCCTTTCAAGGTTTCGAAAATCAAAAAATTCACTCCATAAAACTCCTTCAAAGTTGGTTACAGGCTTGCTGCTTCTGTTCTTGTTTCAAGAACAGTTCCGAAAATCAAAAAAATCACTCCATAAAACCCCTTCAAAGTTGGTTATAGGCTTGCTGCTTCTGCTGTTCTTGTTTCAAGAACGGTTCCGAAAATCAGAAAAATCACTTCATAAAACCCCTTCAAAGTTGGTTACAGGTTTGCTGCTTCTGCTGTTCTTTTTTCAGGAACACCAAATGGATGCTTGCTGTTCTTTGTGGTTTCATCCAGTACGGTCTTTCGAAGACCGGTATTCCTTAAATTTTAACAATTTCTTACCGGTCTTCCAAAGACCGATTGATGGCATTTTCAAAAATTATAATCTATTTTATGGCACATTACAAAATCCATAAACGTATTTAAAAAAAAAAGTCAAACCAGACACAGGTAGGTATTCTCCCGGTCCACCTTTTCCCATATCTTCTTCCGTCGATAGCAAAACCTCACTCCGACCTCCGTCGTTAAACCCTAAATGCGATTCAGAGCCACGCGAGAGGAATGATGGACACAGCGGAAGCAATGGAACTTGAAGAGGATTCCACTTCAGACAGGAACAATCTTAAGCGATTCGGTCTCAAAAACTCGATTCAGACAAACTTCGGTGATGATTACGTCTTCCAAATCGTATCCAGGCTCGTGGTTCTATTTGATTTTCATTGATTTCTTCTCCGACATACTTTCTTGTTAGATTTCTGATTCTCGTGATCATGATGTGGTTCAGGGACGATTGGACGTCAATGGCGGTATCGCTATCGACGAATGCGGTGAAATGGTACTCACCGATGACGGGGCAGTACCTCGGGGAACTCGGAGGTCATTCTTCGTCCATCAATCAGATTTCCTTCCTAGGGCCGTCGTCTCCGCATGTGTTGTACTCCTGTTCTTCTGATTGCACCCTCAGAGCGTGGGATTCTAGATCATTTCAACAGGTTTTTTCACAAGTAGTACGGCTATTGCGGATACTGAAACTGAATTTTCATTTCAATGTTCCAACACTCCTGTCTAAAAATTATCCTGGTCTGGCTTCATAAATTACATACTTCAGTGAACAGTGCAGTTAGGGCTGAGATGTCGCGCATTTTACATTTTATGCAGGTAACTTGCATAGACACAGGTTCGTTGCAGGAGGTTTTTTGCTTCTCGTTTGGTGGTGCGAGTAATAATCTTCTTGCTGCTGGATGTCAGTCTCAGGTTTTAACCTTTAGCTTATTCTACTAAAAAATGCTCCACCACAGAATGGTTGTGTTATTCGGTTGCTGGTGCTTGCCAAATTGGATCATGAGTGAATCTGATGCTTTTTATATCATTTCCTACACTTACAAGTTAGAATTCCACGTGCCAGTCTGAATGTTTCCAATCTGCTTATGGTAGTGTTTGGACTGCTACCTTGTCTATGAACAATAAGTTCGTGGAAGTGAACATTCATCCCGTGTGCACTGGGCATAATTTATTCAAAGTATTTGCATGAAATTTATGCACGGATAAGACTTGCAGCTGTTGTCTCCGGAACTCTTTTGTTCCTTTGGCAAATATTATTAGGCACAAAATATTCTCTGCTGTTAACCTCTTTGTTACGTATAGATACTTTTTTGGGACTGGAGGACAATGAAGCAGCTTGCATGCCTGGATGAGTCTCACATGGAAGATGTTACTCAGGTAATGTGCATATCCTTTTCTTCATCACCGGATAGAAGTTCTTAGGAAATAAGTTTCCATCTACCTCCCTCTTCTACGTAGTGAAATACAGGGAAAGGAACTTGTTTAGGATGAATGTGTCCAGATCCTTCAAATATGTGTCTTCTGTCTAACATGCAATTTTCCTGGTTACCCCATTTTTGTACAGATTTTGATGCAGGGGACTGTTTATATATGTATATCTGGGTTCATAGACTTGAGTTCACCTACATTTATTAGTTAGCGAAAACAGATCTAGGATATATGAAGAATCACCTATTTGCTTTTATATCGTTAGTTAGTCTTGGTTCAGATTTCTCACTTGAAGCTGCTTCTGCAGGTTCATTTTGTTCCTGGGCATGAGGACAAGCTTGTTTCTGCTTCGGTTGATGGATTAATGTGCCTGTTTGATACCGCTGGAGACATAAATGATGATGAGCACTTGCTAACGGTAAGTGAGAATTTTTATGTTAATAAAAACAAGTGCTGTTAAGAGGTGATTGTACAAAAAAATTATTCTCTTGATTATTTTCGTATTATTTTGTTTGGTGGTGTTTGTGTAATTATTTTCATTGGTTATGGTTGAACAAGGTGCTCAATGTGGGAACTTCAATTGGCAAAATAGGATTTTTTGGTGAAGCATATAAAAAGTTGTGGTGCTTGACACATATTGAAACCTTGAGGTGTGTTCTGCTCCCATAATTTATTTTACTTGTTGCATTAGTGTTAAATATGTTATCCCTCATATTGCCTGATATTTTCTTATCTAGTATTTGGGATTGGACCGATTCAACCAATGAAGCCGCCTTCGAGGATGCTCGGACATTGGCCTCCGAGAACTGGACATCAGATCAGGCAAGTTTTTGTTGTTTCTAGACCCATCAAAACAAAATGATATAAAAATGTTGGAACATTATGACACTAATCAATATTGTTTTCTGCGTCTTGTTACATTCTTTAGAGTTATCTTTGGAATATGTTCAGATGCGTAAATTGAAATATGAGTTATGAGAACTTTTAAACGAAGGGGTGATATACAGTGGGGGTTGATCGAACAATCAAATGAAAAACTTGAATGTTTTTTTTGTTTTCTGATGATAGATCGATTATTTTGTTGATTGCCACTATTCGTCGGAGGAAGGCCGCCTGTGGGCGATTGGCGGGACAAATGCGGGCACTTTTGGATACTTTCCTGTGAACTACAGAACCAAGCAGATAAGTTGTGCTGAAGCTGTTTTCCATGGCGGTCATACAGGGATCGTTCGAAGTGTTTTACAAATGAATCGCAGCATAACAAATTCAGCAGCGTCCACGAGCCATGGGATTTTCGGATGGACGGGTGGGGAAGATGGTCGCTTATGTTGCTGGCGACAGCAGGACTCAATACCAGCAGACACTTCCTGGGTATCAAATACATTAGTCGAAAAATCTTGTAGAGCGTGGAATAAATATCATCGACACAGACCTTATTGAAATTTAATGTCTGTGTTCTCTCTTGTTGTAATCTGTATGATTCACTGTAATTTATGAAAATCCTCCAGCCTTATTTCTCAGCTCTTGTGTTCTCAATCCGTATTTAGTTGCCCGTTGTTTACATTGAACATCATATACATGGAAATAAAAATTTCCATTTTGAATGCGGATCCAAGATAGTA
The DNA here is from genome assembly GCA_025802335.1 of Pinguicula primuliflora. Lineage (NCBI taxonomy): Eukaryota > Viridiplantae > Streptophyta > Magnoliopsida > Lamiales > Lentibulariaceae > Pinguicula > Pinguicula primuliflora. The sequence continues at coordinate 27,724 of JAOYMZ010041437.1, read as the reverse complement.
AAACTTTATGTTCGACATACAACTCATTTATTCTGCAGGTAATGTTCGGCACCGTAAAATTGCGCATTGCTACTTAGGAAAATTAAAACAAAATTGTCGTCCATTAAACCATCAAAGCCTGCCATGCGCAATTTTTTTGGATTTATAAGTGCAATTAATTTTGACAACGCTAGTTAGCCAGAATTTGAAAGCTAAGCACTGACTTAACTAGGCGTAGCATATGAAACTTGATCTCGGGCAACTTATAGATAAAACAATGAATACAAAAACCATATACAATTTGGCAATTTCATGGTCATCATACACACTAAGGTTTATGAAAATTTTGAAACCAATGCTGCAAGTTGATATGAAGACCAGGGAAGATATGAGAACATTCTACGGTTCACTTTCTTCAAGGAAATAAGAAAAACATAAATCACTTTTTTTAGCAAGGCTCCAACCCCAAATTACTAGACTTTATGTTGGATCTCATTCCACATTTCATCTACCACGGCCAACAGCACCTACAACAATAGTGAAGAAAGTTGTTAGAATTTGTTCTCAAGGTATACAAAGTCCGAGGAAGACAGACAAATATATGCAGAAATGGAAGACAGACAAATATATGCAGAAATGGAAGACAGACCTCTGTTTCCAGGAGCCCTTCCTCCAGGTCCACCTCGGCCTCGACCTCCAGCAGTACCCCGGGAACCTCCGTCTTCCATGCCGCGGCCTCTTCCTTTCGACATGTCCTCCCTACCTCGTCCTCTTCCACGGCCTACTCCAGGTGGCTTCCTATCTGAAATTAAGTAGATGTTGATATGCATTATTTACAGTAGTATCCAATGGAGAAGTGCATTAACTTCTGCATGAAGAGGCAAAGGATAAGATAATATACCAGAGCGACTTTTGGTTTCCTCTTGAACTTTATCAATTACCTGCAAGACGCATGCATTAAGATTGACAACAAATGAAATTGGAACAAGATAATTCCAAAACAGATCAACATCAACTCCAAACAACCACGAGGGCTGGCAACAACTAATGCTTCATCCATAGTACAAATCAGATCAGATGTTAAATTTCTATCCACTTCCTAATCGGTAAACAAACATATATTCTAAATTCAAATACAGATCATCTATAGCCAAAAAATCAGTAGAATTGGAAATGAGATACGGGCATACAAACAACTTCAAAAGTGGAGTAGAAAACAGCAGAACTGCTATGTACCACCACTTTATTACACCTCTTTCACACGACCCACTCACAAGGTGTGGTTCCAACAAACTGACATGTGGGTCCCACACAAAACCCCATGTGAGATGGGTCGTGTGAAAGAGGTGTAAATAAGTGGTGGTATATAGCATTTTTGAGAAAACAGCTAACATCCATGTACATCATATTTAAAGTACAAATTGAAGCATTGGAAGGTGTTGGTTTGCATACTACCGCAAGTTCAGTAAAACATTCTGAAAATCTTAACAGCATACCATACTTCTTTCATGTTAAAATAGTGCTCAAGCACGACTATATCACACAGAAAGATCAGCAATAGAGTAAAACATTACTCAAATACCTCATCTGGAACTCTAAGATATTTAATTGTATTTCCCCTGATGTAGCACTCAGGCATCCTCCAAAACCTATCTCCATCCTGCATTATGATAAAAAACAGAAATTTAATTCACAAATTAAAGGAGAGTTCCAACACGCTCAAATGAACATGACACATTTAAAAATTGTAAAATGAAAATCATATTACAACAATTCCAAATAAGTCAGAAAGATGGAAAACCTTCGATGTACAAATAACTTCGCGAAGGTGGATATTCATCCAAGTATCACAGTTAACCAAGTGACCATTGTACGTCTCACCATTTTTGAGCTCAACCAACTGTTAAACAAGCAAATCATGGCATAAGTAAAGAATATCAAATATTAGTCTATTTATATCAAGATCCAGGATATATGGACAACGCTTGCTCATATATACGTGGAAAATGGGGCCATAGGTTCTAGAGTTTCAATCTCAATGCCAGTACGAGGTTGAAGATACAAGAAATAGCTATGTATTAGCACTGCCATCTGTTAAATCACACTAAGATTTCAAATTGTGTATTGCCGATGAGAAAAATGAAGAGACAAAAAAAGGTTTGTAATAAAAGCATACCATAGGGTGGCCTTGCGCCGTCTTCAGTAAGGAAAGAGGAAGCTACCAGAAACAGAACACGAAAAGGGTTCAATAACTAATAATAATGCTAGTGAGCAAAACTAAACAGACATAAACCCTAGAATCCTCAGAGTCAATAGGAGACTCACCATTTTCACTCCCGCTGATCCGGAACGGAATCAATCTGCGCCAGCAAAACAACGAAAACTGCACACCGTTAAACTTGGATATTCAATGCAAATAGTCACGACATAAAAAAAACAATCTGCAGGTTAAACCCTAAGATCCAAGCCCAAAAACCTCACCCGTGAAGACGAGTAACGGGGCGAGCAACGAACACCGGTCTTGGATCCCACCGACTATACTATACTATAGCTCGCGACTCCGCTATTCACCGGCTCTCTCCCTCTCGATCGTTGTTCGAAATAAAAACAATATTTTTTCTCATACAATAGTTTCTGCACAGTCCGAGCACCAACCTCTAGTTTTAAAAAAAACAGGAATCTATATCGGGAATTTTTTTGTATTTACCACAAAATGTAGGAATTTTTTTAAAAATGCCACTCATCGATATTCGGAACCGGTCATTGCAAGACCGATTTCTCGACATGTCGGTCTTCCAAATATCGATAGTCATTAAAATTCTTAATTACAGTGATTAAGTTTCTATCGGTCATTGGAAGACCGGTATGTCAAGATACCGATCTACCAGTGACCGGTATCGCGCTTGATGGGAAAATACACATTTTCCCATGACGAAAGACCGGTATCACTAGGCACCAGTCTTCCAAAGTATTATCATACTCACTACTCATACTCACTACAAAAAAGTATTATCATACTTACATCACAACAAATATCCGAAATGAGCAATTATTACGGTTCTGGATTTTACGCAGGTAGCGAATCATCTGGAGATTGGAAACCACTTACCCAATCAACGATGCCGCCATCATGGGCTCATGTTCAACATGAAATGAGTATCGATGGAGGTTGGGAACCGTCATAGAGTACCCAATTCACTATGCCGCCACCGACATCCACCATGCCGCCGCCAGAAAATTATGATACTTTTGTAGATCCGATAACTGATTCGGCAGGGCCTGTTGAAGATTATGCTTCTGAACCTGATAGCGAACATGATGGTGAGGATATGTGGTCGATCCGTCCGACACCGCGTCTCGATGAGATGTACCCAGCACCAATAGAGGGTGGACCTGCGCAGTGAAATCATGATGGGTATCCTCAACAAGGGAACTCTATGGATATTCCCCACTCTATGAGCACTAGTCGTTACGACGACGACATTGGGTTGCTCCAGATCGGCAAATTATTTGAAGACAAAGTACATTTGCATCGGGCTGTGGATAAATATCATGTTGTACACGCCAAAAGAGAATATTGTGTGTACAAAAGTGATAAGACGAGGTTGCTTCTGCGGTGTAAACACTTCGAGAAGACCGATTGCATGTGGCAGCTCAACGCACATTTCCGACCTGTTGGGTGCAAGTGGGAAATCATCAAAATGCTATACTCCCACACGTGCAAAGCTAGTTCGATTACCGAATTTCATCACAATCTCACGAAGAGCATGGTCGCTCAGGATTTGGTTGGAATTATAACCCAAAATCCAGGTTACTACTTGATATTTATTATTCATTAACATACTTGTATATTATTATATTCTAGTACTATTGAATTTTATTTTTTAGCATTTAAGGTACAACATGTGCAATTGATGATTCAGTCTAAATATGGATTTAAAGTCACGCATTCAAAAGCTTGGTTTGCCCTACAGCGTGCAATTGAGATGGTGCATGGTACATGGATATCAGGTGTTAGAAATTTACCCATGTACTTAGCATATCTAAAGCACTACAATCCTACAAATGTATACGACTTTGCTCTAAAGGATAGAAAAGTTCTTACCCAAAAAAAGCTGGTCTACGTATTTTGGGCATTTGGGCCGTGCATTGCTGGTTATCAATATTGTAGGTCTTTCCTCTCTGTAGACGATATGTATCTCTATTGTCCGTATTGACAAAAATTATTAGTTACTGTGACACACGATGTTAGTGGTCATATTTTGTCCGTCGCTTTTGCATTGGTGGACGAGGAGTTAGAGGCTTCTTGGTTTTGGTTTTTAGAAAGATTGACACTATACGTGACGCAAGACAGGCCGAGTTGCAAAATTTCAGACAGAGGTGCAGGCTGTCTGAGTGCAATTAATCGAATTCCAGCATTTAACGGTGAGATTGGGGTGAACAAATTTTGCCTGTGCCATATTTGTGTCAATGTCCATACGAGATTCAAAGATAAGATTGTGAAGTATATGGCCTGAAAAGCTGACTCGATGTTGAGTAAAATAAAGTTCTATGACCAAATGGAGCAGATACGCGCCTGTAATCCTGCTGTGCACAGATACTTAGAAGGCATTGATGTGGCTAAGTGGACAGCGTCTTACGATGAGGGACCTCGTTATGGTATAATGACAACGAATCAAGTAGAGTGTTTTAATACAGTCCTTAAGGGTGCACGCCGTCTTCCGATCACGTCAATAGCCAGACAGACGCAGGAGAGCTGCATTAAATATTGTAGAGCATGTATGAGTGATTGTGCCAGGATGACCTCAAATTTTGATGCATGGGACGACAAGGCAAAACGTTTCTTCGAGACTTCGAAGAAGCACGCCACAATGCATGTGGCAGATCCTTATGAACCTATATTTGTGCCTGATTGGTATGTCGCACAGGTAAAAACCAAAGGATCAGAAGAAATGACACACGTCATACTGGCTGATTATACGTGTTCTTATGGGAAGTGGTCCCGGTTTGGCATCCCCTGCTCACACGCGATACAGGTAATTTTACTTATAGCTTAACTTTATATTTTATTTAATGACAAATTTAATCAAACAAATTCATGTAGACTTGTCGGAAATATCATGTGGATCATATGAATTTTTGCATTCCGGAGATGACTATCGCAACTCTTAGAATGACGTATTCAATGTTATTTCTCTTGTTGGGTTCGCTTCATGAGGTACCTGTGTCACCGTATATGCTTACACATCCCCTAATGTACAAAAGGTGAGGCCCGGTCCAAAAGGAAAAAATCGTCGAAAACAAAATTACAGTATGGACTATGGACAATCGCAAACCAACACAGAGTAAGTATAAATTCAATAACAGTTTATTTTTTAAAAATAAATATATATCTAACAATAACGTTTTATTTTTTGTAGAAGAAACAACCACCTCCACAAATGCTAGACGAAGGATATTATGACCCTCCATTTTGATTATTTATAAAAAATCATTGTTAAAAAAATCGGTTTTCGAATGACCGGTTGTTTGATTTTCGCGCGAATGCACCTACCGGTCTTCCAATGATCGGTAGCTTCTTAATTACAGTGATTAACGATCTTAATTATAACCGGTCTTTGGAAGACCGGTATCTCGATATACCGATCTTCCAAATACCGATGCGTGACATTTTCAAAAATTAACTTCCATTTTGTGGCAAAAGGAAATTTTTTCCAATTCCTCGATTTCTACTTTCTTCATTATTATTATTATTCTTTTGGAGCAACGTCACAGCATTCTAATGTGGCAACATTCACAATCACAATTAATTTTGTCGATAATTATACGTATTTTTAATGTACATAATTTATATACAATCAATAAAATATGTACACGTAGAATGATGCATGTGTGAGAATTTTTTTCACATACCAAACCATGCTGAATAAATGCTTATGGTATCGAAATCTGTTTTCAGCCGTCGTATATATTTTCCGACGGCTGAGATGCGAACCATAATCCTCGACCCGAACCTGATTCACTTAAGTGAACAGATATCATATTATTTGACGATTAAAAATAAATTTTGATATAATAAACATTTATTCGGTCCCATGTGGTCCCCTGTTAGTTGTACATATAATTATGTATACAAAATTTATTTACCTCTATCATTATGGTTTTGATATCACTTATTGGCCGCCATTTCCGATCGGGCTGGTCACTAAATGGTCGCCTGAACTGAACCTCTACAACCCTTGTTGAAAGATTCAGGTGAACCTACTGAATTCTCTCCCCACCGCCTCCGCCGCGTACACTGGCGGCCGAGAAATTCCATTTCCAGCGACTAGCCGTTAAATGGTCAGTTCACTGAGAGGCTGCGATAACTGAAGGCTTATTGTACGCATACAAAATGTAGAATTACCGATAGCGGATTTCTTCTACAGCTTCTACCAGAGTTATCTGCTGTAGCACTCCCGTGGTGAGCTGCTGTTGTCTAGAGAGATTTCGGGTATTGATATTAGCTTCCTCTGATTTCCTTTGAATTCACTCTTCTCCAATTGAATATTGCGATCTGCTTTCTGATTTGAATTTCTACGGCAATTTCGCTGCTGTTCCAGTTGGTGATGATATATAGAATCAATGGAGTACTCGTGCATTATATTACGGAGATTGAAGCCTCTGAGAACCAGCTGGAGTAAGTTTTGTATTCTATTCCTGGCATTTTCAGTCCTCTTGTTCATAATTTGGATGGCATCATCGCTGAAACCTGAAGTCATGCTGCTCAAGTCTTCAGCTTCTGTACACACAGAGTCCAACACGACAAAGGTATTTCAACTCAATGTGCAACAACAGACTGCAAAACTGGAATTTGATAGTAACTGCACCAAATGCTCGGTCATATCTCCATCTCCGCCACAAACAAGGATCAAGCCGTCGGTAGCTTCGTTATCTGAAAAACAAACGAAGACCAAGGACGGACCGTATCGCAACCCGGAGCTTTTCGAGGCAGATTACAAGGAGATGCTGAAGAGCTTCAAGATATTTGTGTACCCACATGTCTCCTCGAAGAGGAAACCATCACCTTATGCCAGCATTTTTCTTCCTCATCAAGATCCAATGAATCCCAAGATAGGAAACTACTTTAGTGAGCATGCATTTAAGCTGGCTCTTCTAGGGAGTTCCCTTCTCACTCAACGCCCAGAGGAAGCTCACTTCTTCTTTATGCCCTTCTCCATCAATGCCATGCGTAACCATCCCCTTCTGCATTCCGAGTCATCCATTTCCAGCTTCGTTGCCAACTATGTTTCGAGAATCAGCTCGGAATTCCCCTTTTGGAATGCATCTGGAGGTGCTGATCATTTCTTCATCTGTTGTCACTCAGTTGGAAAAGATGTGGCATCTAAACATTCCAGTCTGCATAATAATGCCATTCAGATTACTTGCTCATCCAGCTACTTTCAGAGGCTTTACATTACACACAAAGACATAGCTCTGCCGCAAGTTTGGCCTCGTGGAGATTATAAGGTCTTGAATCCTCCAAGTGCAAGGTATGTCTGCTAAAGTGCAGCTAATCTCATACTTTCAGTTGCTTGTGTAAACTAAAAATACACTAAGATATCTATATTTTGCTATCAACACTTGCAGAAAAACACTAGTCTTCTTTTCTGGACGAGCACAGAATTCGGGCATTCGACAAGTTTTACTATCACTTTGGGGAAATGATAGTTCTTTCAGCATATTCTCAGGCCACCCTTCTTTTCCTTATGACGAGGGATTCAAGAGAAGCAAATACTGCCTACATGTAAAAGGTTATGAGGTAAACACAGCTAGAATCAGTGATGCCATCCACCATGGTTGTATACCTGTTCTGATATCCAATTACTATGACCTTCCATTTGGTAATATCTTGGACTGGAGAAAATTTTCCATCATAGTTCACCATGAGGATGTTGCTCAATTGAAAGACATCTTGACATCAGTGTCTGAGCAGATGTATATGGAACTCTATGAAAACTTATGTATGATTAGGGAGCATTTCAGATGGCATTTTATGCCTAGAAATCGTGATGCTTTTTACATGACAGCTTATCAGCTATGGCTGAGAAGAGGGCTGAATAGACTTGCAGGCTAACAAGTTAGAACACGTGAATAAAATTTGTTTTAACCACAATTTGTCATCTACTCAATGTATGGTTTGGCCTACATACCTTTATAATTTATTCATCACACACTATATATGTGACTGTGAGTTGCATGAAGTTCTCAGCACAGAAGGAGATGAAAACAATCATGTGGAGACAAATGAAAATGCAAGAGTTCAAGTATTAAGCTGTTTATTATAAGAAAAGCATATCCAACAAATCAGATGTAGCATCTGAATGTAAACATTCTGTGGCCAGTGGCCACCCTGCAGTCATGTTGTATCCCAGTAACATATAAGTGGCAGAAGTACCAAACACAGAAACGACTGACGACAAACTATACATGAGAAAGCGCATAGCAAATATGGTGTAACTTTATTTCATCAGTGTGGGTTGTATGCTAGAAGCTTGATAGTCACATTCAGGTTTCAGTGTTCTGAGAATGGTAGGCACGGCGTCTCAACGGAGAATCTGAATTCGGCTGCTGCAGGAAAATTTTTGTGGGGTCACTAGGATCCACATATCTGCAAGAAAATTGATAGTATCAGGAAATTTTACTGGTAAAACATGAAGAGGAAAGACTTTACATATCAAAAGGAAAATAAACGCATACGCATGTCTCATCATGTCTTCAACGGGGGTTTGCGCTGCTTGGAGAGGATCCACACGCGTCTGCCCGGCTCCAGCACCAAGAGGCTGGTTAGATTGCCTGAGAGAACTAATCAAATTGAAGAAAAGTGGGATAAAAGTTCCACATCCCCCTTCCTTGAACAAAATCTTGAAGGAATGGGTTGAATAGAGTGCACTATTCTCGTATTCAGGCACTACCTAAAAATGGAAGGGAGAGGTTAGGTATCTCAAGTAAAGGAAACCGAGTTAACAAAAATAAGATCTCTTTGCTTACAGGATCGACATGTCCGGAGATATTGTTGCAGTGAAAAACTGGCTGGTTGAATTTTTCATTATGAATGTAGAGCTGCATTGTATTGTAAGTTAAACGTTGCGTAAGTAAAGGGCACTTGTCTGAATAAGAAGTTGGAAGAAAACCAGCAAACCAAATCACAAAATCAAGTAGAGCAATGCACAGCCGAATCCAAAAACCTATATCAACCATAAAAATGACTCAAGAAAAGCAAAGTAGATGGGCATACCAGAGGCAAATCGAAGGCAAATAGATTCCCCACAGGTGTTTTTGCAACGAAGACCATGCGAATATTTGATAAGTAGATCGTTCCTTTTGCTTTAACATTTCCAGTTCTAAAGTTCGAGGAATCAACAAACTAGAAATTAGCATAAATTCATGTATTCATCGTATTGAATCAACCCTGCAAATACAACTTCGGACTAGACCCAGACATATACGATTAATCAGCAATGTTCTTCTTAATAAAAAAACATAATCAGCAATATTGAGCATCGCGTCAATACGAAAGAAAAGTACAATAATCAGGTACTGATAAATAGCCAATGGAATTAGAAAATTTCTCACCCAGGTATCTTGTTGATCTCAAATTCGACGCCGTCTCTTGCCAGGACAAACATCTCATTGACAAAGGGCACCGGCATCCCATTGGGGAATAGCTGAGGGTTCGCAGCCATACTTCTTTTACAATACTTCTCAGAAATTGCTTGCTGTCTCAAAGATCTTCCTGCGCGCAGTAAGGAGAAATTGCTTTCAAAATTATCTCCTTTAAAAGAAAGCAGAAAGGTCATTTGTTCATCTCCCAAATCTTAACGAAGATATACTTGTGTAGGGTGCCGTCGGATCTCCATCTGACCCTCGAAACACAATCACCGTTTACTCAAACGTTTTTAGGATTTAGGCCCATATTTAGGGTTTAGCGCTTGAATTTTTAGAGTTTAACATTGAGTTTATATTTAGTTTTTGGATTTATAACATTTAAATAGAGTTTTAAATTTTTCGGCGGTGTAGCCACCGTAATATTATTTAGAAAAATAACATCATCCAATATCAATGTTTTTATTATGTAATCCGACGGCCAAGATGCATATTCGACATGGTAGGGTGCCACTACCATTCGGCACTTGAAAATTACTCTACCTTAAACAGGAAACTCAATTTGTTAAGTTTAAGAAAAAAGGTGGGTTCGTTAGTTAACCTTATCAAACAAGTTCGGTTCGTTAGTTAACCTTAACAAATAGAGATCAAACATGGATTTGTTTGTTCGATCTTGGTATGTTAAACAACGTTTTTTGTATAATCATTTTATTTTGTATAATAGTTTTACTTTTGTATATGATGAGATATAAGATCATCTCGTTAGGGACCTAAATTTTAAATTGATTTTAATTATGCTTAATACCATATCAAACAACTCAGTTCAGTTTAAAGTGATTGCAATATATTTGTACATACACATTTATTTACCTATCAATATGATTGTTTTTGTTTGAATGATCCGTTAAATGATGGTGAAAATAACAATTGGTCTTTACTTTTCATTATTTTCATTACTCGTTAATGCAGAATAAACGGTCTTGAACATGTAAACAAACACATAAACGAGTCGAACATGAACAAATGTAAATCATCCCGTTCGCGAGCTTGTTCGCAAACGGTTCGTTGAGCTTAACAAACAAGCTTAGTCCGTTCGTTAAGCTTAACAAACAAGCTCGGTTCGCTCGTTAAGTCTAACAAACAAGCTCGGTTCGCTCGTTAAGCCTAACAAACAAGCTCGGTTCGCTCGTTAAGCCTAACAAACAAGCTCGGTTCGCTCGTTAAGCTTAACAAACAAAGCTTGAACATGACATGTTCGTTCGAGCTTGGTTCGTTTACAGTCCTACTTTAAAGTTTAAACGCCGGGTGAGGAATGAATCAACCAGACTCTGGGATCTTCGGTTCGGTGCATATACTGGAAATCGGAAAGGCGATTTGGGCCAACATATAGAACCGGCATAATTCTTTTTTTATATACAAGTAAAATATTTTTTTATCATTATTCACATACTTAAATATCTCTCTTCGAGAAGTAGGTCGCTTAAGCCGCTTAGGCGTTAGGATGTCGCTCTCTGCCTTACTCAAATTACCGCTTAGGCCGCTTAAAAGTCAGCTTATAAGGGCGCCTAGGCCACTTAAGTGCTGAGCGGCCACCGACCGCCCAAGATCCGCATAGAACTTTCTCGAACACTGTTAAATATACAATCTCCCTTTTTCGCTCAATGTCATGTCTCGGTTATATAATGTATCAATTCTGCATGCCAGGTTTCTGAGTGGAAGAAACCCGCTTCTCTTCATCTTCTCCAATGAACTGGAGAGAGAAAAATCAAATGTGTGTAAATATGTGATTATGTGTGTGGATGTCAGATTTTTGCAGGGAAAATGTATTCCGTGCGGAAAGTATATGCACGAGAGTAGTTCTGCGTGGGCCCTGCCGCGCGGATAAAATCCGTGTGGCAGGGCAATTTAGCAATTGGTTCGAAAAAATAGGGCACAGACAAAAAATTTCCGTTCCTCGGAAGGGTTTGTTGGTGTCAGACAACTGATGAACAAGTGTTGCGTTGTTTCGTCATCTTCTTCACAGTTCTTCACAGTCGAAATGCGGAAGTGAGGCGGTTGAAGGCCGCCCAACGCACAGGGTGTCGAGGCAGCTCTCAGTCGCGCCTGCATTTTTTTAATAAAAAAATATTTTTGAATGATTTTTTAATTCAACATTTTATCATGTTTATAAAAAATCAGATGCACAATATTCATGCACTACTCGGCTACTATATAGGATCAACTCCCAAAAAAAATTTGTCCTCAAACGGTGTGGGACAAAAGTCACAAAAATGGTGCAATTTGGACAAATGTCCCACACCGGTTTCGAAAGGTGTGGGAAGATGGATTTCTTCTATAAAACACCACTCCCTTCTCTTTCTATAGAAATTCTAAAACACACCGCTCCCAGTCCACCGCAAAAGCACCGCCTCACACAATGTTGGGAGTGGGGTCCACAGAAACACACACACCAACATTGGTGAGTGTGTATTTCTGTGCTTTAGCGGTGTGAATGCAGTGCTGTGGGAGCAGAGCCTTGTAGCTGTTCTCCTCTTTCTAAACACCATGGAGTGAAACATGAGTTGAGAGTTAGAAAATAAACTCGAAACTTGAGTTGGGCCATGCTCTTTTTGGTTTGGCCAAGGCCCCACCTACATTAAAAAAATTTAAAGTATCTTTTTGGGCCGGGCCACACAGTCCGTTTATATGGACCACACAGTCTGTTTAGACGGGCCACATAGCCCATCTGCGACCGTCTAGGCCGCTTTACAGCCTTTGCGGGCTGCTCAGGCGGCTTGGGCGGCCGCCCCACCGACGGACCGCTCTACCACTCTGCTCAGGCCCCAAGAAGGTCGATTTTGTATTTCAGGTGACCGCTTTCTCGAACACTTAGAATAGCTATTCCTCTCTTTAGTAAATTGTCCTTTTTTGGAATTCGATCATGCATTAGTCACGAGAAAGCCTCAATTTTCTGTGGGACAAGTGAATTGCACACTTTTCCGGCAATTGTACATGTTTCTTGCTTCGTCCATTCATTTTCCATCAATTAATCATATTGCTCAAAAGTACAAACTTAAATTTGGTTGACCATAAACAAAATATGTGCAGCGGAAGAATTAAAAACAAAATCTCTAAAATAAAATTAAACCAAACCAAATTAAATATACCCAGTAAATTCTGCTCTTAGGCATGATTTAGGGAGAGTAGGATGTACGCAATCATACCCTCACCCCTCAACAGGATGATGAGATTGTTTTTGTGGAGACCCCCAACTCGAAAATAATAATAATAATAGAATCTCTAAAATAACAGTCTCGATGCAAAAACTTTACAAAATGCAATATGAAGCTTCACATGTACAAAAAATAGTAGGTTGGAAGTTGTTCAGCAGAAAAATATATAACTAAATATGACAAGAATGGACAAAAACTGTAGAAACTCGTAATTCCTTCCAAAAACCGTAAGGCTACATTTAATTTAGGGTTTTAAGTTTTAGGCTACAATCTGCATCTGTATAAGCTTCACCCTTAAATGCCCATTTTCCGATAAAGAATCCCAGTGCCAGGAGATCCTTTTAAGTACATTACTATCCACAAAGCTGCATCTATATGGTCTCTCTGGGGATTATGCATACACTGACTCACAATCCCCACAACATACGCAATATCCGGACAAATGTGGACTAAGTAGATCAATTTTTCCACTAAGTGCTGATATCGCGCACTGTCTGTATTCTCGGCTCCTTCCACAATTATAAGACCATGATCCACAACAATAGGTGTGTCTGCAGGCTTGCATTCCAAGAGTCAAGTCTCCACAAGTAGGTCTAGAATGTACTTCCTCTGTGAGATGTAGATTCCCTGTCATGAGCGAGATACCTCAATACCAAGGAAGTACTTTAGCATTCCCAAGTCTTTCATTTCAAATTCTTTGAAGAGATTTCTTCTCAAGTTCTCGATCTTCTCTGCATCATCTTCTATGATAATCATATTATCAACATGTATAATGAGGCAAATAATGCCTTGAGCTCGACGTTTTTGGAATATGATGTGTTCGGAGTTGCTCTGTAGATAATCATACTTCTTCATTGTCAAGGTAAATCTCCCGAACCAGGCTCTGGGAGACTGCTTCAACCAATATAAAGATTTCTTGAGTCTATACACTTCATTGGACCGGAAGCCATCAGAAAAATCAGGTTGACCCTACATATAAACTTCTTCACTCAGATCTCCATGTAAAAAGGTGTTCTTCACATCAAATTGATGTTAGTGCCTGTCCAGATTTGCTGCGATTGAAAACAATACTCGAATAGTATCCAATTTTGCCACTAGAGAGAATGTTCCTAAATAGTCAATTCCATACGTCTGAGTGTATGCTTTCGCAACTAGTCGGGCTTTATATCGTTCGACATATCCATCTGCATTTCTCTTCACTGTATATATCTATCTGCAACCAACAGGTCTTTTTCCTCTAGGCAACTGACACATCTCCGAAGTCTCATTCTTTCTCAAGGCATCCATCTCCTCCTACATAGCTTTCTTCCACTGAGGTCTACTCATAGCTTCTACTTCATTCAGGGGCACCTCATCAGTATATACGGCCGCAACAAAAGTATATGCAGTCTTAGTGAGACTCCCCCTGACAAGATCAACGACATGGTACCTCTATATCTTAGAATCATGATCCGGAGTATACTTCTTCGACATCACACCCCTAGTAGCCCTATGAGGGAGAGCATACTTGGGTGTCATCGGGTCAAGTCCTGTATCATGGTCAACCAAAGGAGAATCCATAGAACATAAAGTCTCAGGGGAAGTAGTGTTTACCTGAATATCCATCGGAGGAGACAATCGAGATGGTCCTTCCTGGTCTGGATCTATAATGTCATCGTCATGGTCCAAGGGTGGTCTAATAAACTCATGAGATGGCTCTGATGCGTGAGGCACATGAGTAGGAGCAGGTGAGGAATATGGGGCTGGTGCGTGAGGCACATGAGATGCAAGCGTCGGAGTAGTGGGATCTGGGCTCGAGTGTGACAAGCCATGAAATGTCAACCAATCAAGGGAGTCTAAAGCTAGTTCCTCCCCCTGACTCCGTGATTGGGTGTGGGAGAGATAATAGCACTCAGTTTCAACGAAATTACAATCCATAGTAGTCAACAAATGTCACGTTGAAGTATGATAGCAGCGGTATCCCTTCTGGGAGCCCCTATAGCCCACAAAAATGTACTTTTTAACACACGCATCAAATTTTGACCTACTCCCCTCAGGGATATGAACAAAAACCGCACACCCAAAAGCACGTGGAGATAATGACATGATAATATTTGAATCGGTGTCCAGAAATCTAAACTCTGAGTAGGAAGGCGGTTAGCCAAGAAAACTGATATTGCGACGGCCTCAGGCTAAAAATTGGATGACACATGAGATTCAATCATCAAGGCCCGAGTTATTTCAAGAAGGAGCCGATTTTTCCTTTCTACTACACCATTTTTTGGAGGGAAATAAGGACATGAGATCTGGTGTAGCATTCTTTTTTCATAACAAAAAGTTTTCATTTGTTGATTCATGAACTCACCCCCATTATCAGACCTAAGTACTTGGATCTTCGTATGAAACTGAGTGCACACCATATTGTAAAATGGGGTAAATTTGTAAAAAACATCAAACTTGTTTTTCAAAAAAAATAAACGCATGTCATACGAATGTAGTCATCAATAAAAAGCACAAGATACCGAAGACCCTGACCTCCAACAATAGACGCAGGACATCAAATATCTGAATGAACTAAAAAAATATATGCGGAAAACGAGTATGCTTAGAAATAAAAAGCTATCTATGACTCTGGGCTAAAATGCAAGTCTCACAATGGAACGAAAATTTAGAAAGTTGAGGAAATAACCGACGAATGAACGAATGGGATGGATGACCCAAGCAACGATGCCACAACCAACTCTGGGAATCTGGTGACTCGCGAGTTAAGAGTGGCCGCCCCTCGGAGGCCACTTCATCCACATAGTACCGGGCATCCCGATCAGTTTCACGCCCAATTATCTTTCTCGAACGGATATTCTGTAAAATACAGAAAGTGGAATACATCAGAACCACGCAGTTCAATTCTTTCGAAATGGGACTAATAGAGAGCAATTTATACGACGGTGACGGCACATAAAAACACTTAGACAATCGAATAGACGGTGAAATCTCAATAATTCCAGCACTTTCCACCGGAACGTATGCCCCACTAGCTGTCAGCACCATTTTCTTCGGGATTTTCTGCACCTCAACAATATCAGATATATGATGAGTAATAGTATCGGTAGCCCCGCAATCGAAAATCCATTCCATATTATTCTTATGAATTGATTTTCAAATAACATGGTCTTGAGATTTTTTAGAATTAAATTTGGAATTTCTGGCCCATCAGAGTTTCTCAGCCCATTTACTGCAAAATTAACCTTTTCGGGCACAAAACTGCAATTGTCATCTAAATGACCAAGACATCCTTGAGGGAAATAACGTGCATTCTGACACACTGAGGGAGTTTTCGGTAAATTCACCCCCACACTTCCTTTTTTACCTGGACTACGGGTCACAGACTTGTGCAATTGGGTCTCCACCTGTTCTAGTCGGATCCCATCTCCTCGTCGGGCTTGTTTGTGCCCTAGATTTGCGCTAGCGACTTCTTTGGTCGAAATCGCCTCCAGGATAGCATGATCGTCGTCCGTAATCGTGGCTCGGCTGCCTCTCTGCCTGTAACAAGTTTGGTCACCTCTTCGTCTGCCATGGTTAGCCCACGGGAAACTTTTCAGTTTGTAACACTGTTGTTCCCAGTGACTAACGGTTTGGCAATAGTTGTAAAATGGCCGTTGAGAGGATGAATCGTCGGTGTATACGACCATTTCTAATCGACGGTCACCGAAAATTTGCGAATTCCCAGTTGATTTTGGGTCGTGATTTTTCTCTGATCCCGACCCGTACGTGACCAAGCCCGTCCTTATGTCACCCGACGATGTTCCGCCGGAGGGTGCACCAGTCAGTTTCCAAATCTGGCTGTTGCTTCCCGTCTGATTGTTGCATATGCAATATAACTGAGAGTAGAGGTGATTCCTTGAGAACGTCTCTGGTAACGGCTTCGAAATTATGATGAAGCCCTACTAAAAATTTGAATATGCGATATTCTGCCTGAATGTGACTGTATCTATCCACGTCTTCAATACATCGCATCGGGTTCGGTCGTCTTCGGTCGACCTCCGTCCATAGGAAATTGCACAGGGAGTAATACCCCTCTAACTGTAGTGATCCCTGCACGATTCTGTCAGATTTGGTGACTAGGTCAAACACTTGCAAACTGTCTCCGTTGGAGTTAAACGTTCGGGCAAGAATCTTCTATAACTCGTAAGAATTCGAGTAGTAGATGAACTGGTTCACCAAGCATTTATCAATGGATTTAGTGATCCATTGGAAAACCTGTGTCCTTCTTCCTCCATTCCTTATAACTAAGATCGTCCATGGCTAGTTCCCCGGGTTGAACTCCAAGCGGTCTTTGCCAATTATGGCCAATTCCATCATACGAGCCCATAGAACATAGTTGTTCGAGTCTAGCTTAACATCAATGATGACAGACGCATCTTCATCCTCTTTGGATGATTTATTCGTTGTTTGAGATGCATAAACAGGTTTAATTGCTGAGATAGGTATTGTTGAACCTCATTTTGAGGGATCATTGCCTGACTTGATGATGTTTTCTCCATGATTCAGGGGTCGTTCATTCACAACTTCTCATGCACATATAGGGCATGATCTCCTTAATCTCATACTTATAGGGATTTACTATAAATAAGGTAAGATTTATAATTATCTTTACCTAAATTGCATTATAACAAACACCTTTACTTAGTTTCAACTTTCAACGACGACACAATCCAGAACAATTCTTGTGCCAAGAACAATTATACTAATGAAATTCCGGCCAAGATGGATTTTTACCTGCCGGCTGCTCTTGACTTAAGTCAGACACATTAAAATAATTTATCAACACTATATACTAAAGCTAACTATTCTGACCAAGACCATCCACTTGAGTCTCTTCCAAATAAAAAATGGTCGGCTTCTTGGGCTCCGTAATTTCAATGGTCCCTTCCAGCATCTTTGCCGCCTTCCCCATCGACGGCCGCAGCTCCGGCCGATCCTGCAGGCACCACATGGCGGTCTTCACCATCCGGTTGATCATATCAAAGTGTACCCGGCTGTCGTACGTGTGCTTGATGCGAGGATCCAAGATATCCTCCACGTTCATTTCCCTGAACACCTTGTCGAATGCCCATCTGGGGAAGTACCACTGATCGCTCTCCAACTCAGAATCCATCGGAGAAAAGTTTCGCGACCCTCGGACCATCTCCAGGAGGACCAGACCGTAACTGTAAACGTCGGCTTTCGACGTGATCTGGTCCGGACCGCTCCATTCGGGTGCCATGTAACCCGGAGTTCCACGGATCTTGGAGAAACTGATCATGTCCTCTTTCTTCCTCAGCTTCGCAAGACCGAAATCAGACACCTTTGGACAGAAATCGTCGCCGAGAAGTATATTCTCCGGCTTGATGTCGCAATGTAACACCCATTCCAAGCATTCCTCGTGCAAATAAGCAATGGCCCTAGCCACGCCCAACGCAATCCTGTAACGAATATTCCAATCCAAAATAGGCTTGTTCTTCGATCCAACCATAACCACATCCGCCGCCGTCTCCGGCGACTCAACCACCGAAATATTCTGAAATAAGAACTCATTCAGCGACCCATTTGGCACATACTCGTACACCAAGATCTTCCTACCTTTCTCCGCACAGAAGCCCCACAGCCTCACCAGATTCAGATGGTGCATACGCGCGATGATCGTGACCTCAGCCCAGAAATCAGCATCCCCGTGGCTGCTCATGTTGTTCAGGCACTTCACCGCCACGACGCGGCCGTCGGTCAGTTTACCGATGTAGACGATACCGAAAGCTCCCTTTCCGATCGGGTTCGAGAAATTGGAGGTGGCGTCTTTGAGTTCCGCGTACGTAAAGCGCTTCGGACCGCCGGCGGGTATGAACTCGAGGCCGAACGTTCGGGCCATGTCGCGGTATTTGATGTATTTTTTCAGGAATGTCCAGAAGAAGAAGAGGCCGCTGAGGAGCTCGGCGGCGAAGAGAGTGCAGATGATGGCGATGTTGCGTGTGGTGGTCGTGGACTCCTGGGGAGGCTGTGGGAGGCTGATGCGGACGGGGCAGGTGGTGTTCATCAGTTCGGTCATGCCGGTGAAGTTGGAGACGTCGGTCTCGGAGGCGTCGACACGAAGAAACATGGCGACTTCAGTACCTGCAAAACATGGGGGGATTAAATTCCCAATTTGTAGACAAATCCAGAGGAATTGTAGAAGAACAAATTCATGGCCAATTACCTGGAGACCAATACCCATTAACCATCTTTTCCAATTGCAGAACACAGTAATTTGATCCATCATACTTGAACAGGAATCCCAAGCACAGTGAGTTCCCCAGACACTGAGCCTCACAAGTAGTGAAATTCGTGGTTCCGATGTTACTCTGGTTCAGTCCTCCAGTAAAATTCACAAAATCCAACCTCAGAAACTTGCTTGTACCGCCCAAATCCGAGATTTTCAGCTCACAAGAACTACCATCGCCATCAACAGACCACTTGTACCCAGGTGGGCAAACGCAGGAAGTAGTCAATTCCGATGCATCATATATGCAGATGGAGTTTGTCCCGCACGTACCGTGAATGGTACACAGCTGAAACAACGCTTGCCATCCAACAATCCACTGTGACGTGACGACGTCGTAGCTGTACAGCCTGAGATTCCCGTCGTCGTCGAGAGTCAATCGCCTCAGCTTCTCCACCCCGAAATCCGATGCGTAGTATTCGTCAGCGACGCCACCATAGCCGTACAGTATAGTTCCATTAGAGTCCAGATTCAGTAGATTCTGACCACCGAGATTAGTCCAGTAAACATCATCCGTACCGTTGACGAGTAGGTTTACGGAATCAAATCTGAACTTTCCATTGCTCGAGACGAGCGCGGTTCCATTGATTTCCTGACCGGGAAGAACCGTATCAGTTGGAACATCGAAGCTCCGAAATTGACCGTACACCAGATTCCCCGTGGAGAGCAGGGAGAGGATCCCGCTTCCATTTCCCGCGGTGGCGACAGCACGAGACGGGTTCGGCCAGAGATTTTGATTTTGGTTTGTCGCGGACGAAGAATTGATCAGTATCAGCTCGCCGGAGTTGGAGATGAACAGAGAAGCGTCGGTCGAAACGGGGGAGAAAGGATTCGCCGACCATACAACGTCTTTCGAGGAGATGTTGGCGTACCATATGGAGAACGTGAAGAGCTCTGATGATGAGGTGTTTTGGAATGGTAGAAACCCGGCGGCGAATGTGGTGTTTGGAGAAACCAGTATCCGGTTTTGCGTCGGCCCCCATGGAGAATCGGTGATCGAGAAGGATGAGAATTCAACAGCGGAAGAAGACAAACTAAGGATTGAGCTTGTAAAGAAGAAGAAGAAAGCAAGTTTTGCAGACGTAGGAGAAGCCATGGTTGAATTCTGTTAAGTCTGCTCTGCATCTATTTAAAACCGGAATGGCGTAGGGGTCGGGCTGCTATGCTGGTCTATGCCATGCCCAATTTTTGTATTCAAAACTGAACATGAATAATGATGCAAAGACTTTGACTTACATATTATACATATCCATCTTTTTTTGAATAATTAAATGTAAGGAGGCCTTCAGGTACTAAATTTTTTTTTACATACGTAGAATTAGATTGCCATTTTATTAAAGATAAATTCGAAGATGTATGAATAACACTTCTCTTTGTGTGATCTGAAAATCAACTAGCAGATATCCTGAGCAAAGCAATGAGTGGTCGAATCTTCCAATATGTATTATTCAAGTTGGGCATCAGAAATCCGACAGTCAACTTAGTAGGGAGTGTTGAGAAATCAAATGTAATAAATGAATGGATATTATGTTGTAATCCTTCCTTGCTTGAATCCCTTAAATCTCGGGATTAGGCAAATCATGGGGATCGTGATATGTGTGTATAAATGTAACCTCAAACAAGAGAAAAAATATACAAGAAAAATTCTCTCGTGGATGTAGGCAATTGTCAAACCACGTGAATCTCGTGTTCTTCTTTTCTACATGGTATCAGAGCAGGTTTAGAACATGTCTCATCATCTACCGTAGGTAGATCTTGGGCAAAACAACCATTGAGTCATGGAGGGTAAATCTACAAGTACAAAATCTACAAGTACAGAAATTATGATCCCGCAGAATGAAGTCAGAAATTATCGTTCTCAACAATTCAATAAGTCCATGGCGTCTCAGACAACAAACAAGCAAGTCATCCATGGAGGATAAAGAAGCCTCTGTCATCAGCGATGCAAAGATAGACACGAACAATTATGTTCTATGGGCCCGTATGATTGAATTAGCCATAACTGGTAAGGATCGTTTGGAGTTCATCACCAGCGAAGCCGTGGAACCAGCCAAAGCAAATCCGAGATACAAGGAAAGGAGAAAAAAGGATACGCAGGTTTTTCAATGGATCACTAAATCCATTGACAGACGACTGATGAATCAATTTATCTACTACCCAAATTCGTGCGAGTGGAAAATTCTCGCAAAAACATTCAACTCGGGTGAAGACATTTTGCAAATTTTCGATTTAGTCACTAAAGCTGACCGAATTGTGCAGGGATCGCTACAACTGGAGGAGTATTACTCCCTGTACAATTCCTTATGGTCAGAAATCGATTGCAGAAGATCAAACCCGACGAAGTGCATCGAAGACATGGACCGACACAATCGAATTCAAGCCAAGTATGGGCTATTAAAGTTTCTAGCTGGACTACAACCCAGTTATGAAGCCGAGACAAGGGATATTCTCAAAGAATTCCATTTGCCCTCAATCGATGTTGCATACGCAATAATTCGACGGGAAGGCACACGCAGCCAGATCCAAAAATTGACCGACATGTCCTCCAGCAGATCGACTATCCCATCATCGGGCGATATTGGAACCAGATTGGCTACATATGGGTCGCAATCAGAAAAAACCGAGAGGGCTACACATCAACTACTTACCAGAAATTCACAAAATTTTGGAGATCATCGATCAGAATCCGCAGTATATTCCAATGACTCATCCTATCAACGACCATTTTGTGATTATTGCCAGACCGTTGGCCACTGGGAACAGAGATGTTACAGGGTGAAGGGCTACCTGTGGGCAAACTGAGACAGAAGAAGAGGCGATGGCCACGCTGGTTTTGGAAGGAGAGGCGGCCGAGCCACTGTCAGAGACATTGGCCACACAAATGTGGAGGAAAATCTGGCCGATGAAGTCGCGAACGCCAACCTCGATTGCGGCCAGAACTGTCGAGAAGAAGGGATCTGCATCGAGCATGTCGAGACCCGGATGCACGAGATTTCAACCCACAGCCCATGTACCTATAAAAGGAAGGTTGAAGTGAAATTACTAAATCAGCCCGCGAACTTTGCACATGCTCGTTTCTTTCCACAAGGATGTTCCGGTAATTCTTATGATATGTATAGAATTGGGCCAGAAAACTCTGATTTTGCAGGAATTGGGCCAGGAAAATTCGATTTTACAGGAATTGGGCCAGGAAAAACTAACTTTGCAGGAGTGGAGCCAAAAAAATTCATTTCCGCAAGAAACAGGCCGACAAAATCTGATCCAATTGGGCCTAAAAATTCCAATTTTTTCCCCAAACCGTCTCAAGCACATGTTACGCAAAAATCGAATTCTAAGAAAAATCTGGAGTGGATTTTTGATTGTTGGTCCACTGATACTATTACTCATGATATATCTGATATTGTTGAGATACAAAAAACTTCGAAGAAAGTGGTACAGATGGCGAGTGGGACATATGTTCCAGTGAAAAGTACTGCATTATTGAAATATATCTATCCATCCGATTGTCCAAGTGTCTTTATGTGTCATCGTTATCATATAAATTATTATCTATCAGTCATATTTCGAAGGAGTTAAACTGTGTGGTTCTAATGTACCCTACTTTATGCATTTTACAGGATATCAATTCGAGGAAGATAATTGGACGTGGAACTGAACAGGATGATCTATACTATGTGGATGAAGTGGTCTCTGAGGGACAGACACTCTTGACTTGTGAGCCACCTGATTTCCAAAGTTGACTATGACATCGTCGATTGGGTCACCCGTCTTATTCTTATCTCCGTCGGTTATTTCCTCAGCTTTCTAAATTTCCTTTCCATTGTGGGACTTGTGTTTTGGCCATAAACCATTGACAACCATTTATTTCTAAGCATACTTGTGTTCCGCACATGTTTTCATTAGTCCATTCGTATGTTTGGGGTCCTGCACCTGTGATTGGGGGTCAGGGTCTTCGGTATTTTGTTCTCTTTATTGACGATTGCACTCGTATGTCATGAGTTTATTTTTTGAAAAACAAATTAGAAGTTTTTGATAAGTTTATTTAGTTTTACAATATTGTGTTTACTCAGTTTCATACAAAAATTCAAATTCTTCGATCGGATAATGGAGGTGAATTTGTGAATCACCAGATGAAACCTTTTTGCTTTGAAAAATGTAGGCTACACGAGACCTCGTATCCCAATTCACCATAACAAAATGGTGTAGCAGAAAGAAAAAAACAATTTCTTCTTGAAATTACTCGCGCCTTGATGATTAAGTCCTATGTTCCGTCTAATTTTTGGCCCGAGGCTGTCGCAACATCGGTTTTTTTAGCTAATCGCCTACCCACACAAAGTTTGGATTTTTGAACACCCATTCAGACATCAACTGATTTTTCCACTGTCCCTCCATCTATGTCTTTATCTCCACGTCTTTTTGAGTGCACAGTCTATGTTCATATTCCAAAAATCAGCAGGTCGAAGTTTGATGTTAGTGCAAAAAATGTGTTTTTGTAGGCTATGAGGGCTCGCAAAAAGGGTATCGTTGCTATCACTCCCCGACTAGACGTCTTTTTACTACCATGGATTGTAACTTTGTTGAATCTGAGTACTACTATCTCTCTCATACTCAATCCAGGATTCAGGGGGAGAATTTGGCGACATTCGACTCTCTTGATTGGTTGACGTCTCATGAATTGACACAGTCGACCCATGCACCTCACGCACCGAGCCCAAATCTAGATCCCCCGATGCTTGTGTCTCATGTGCCTCACGCACCAGCCCCATACTCCTTATCCACACCCATGCATGCGCCTCATGTGTCGGAGTTGCCTCACGAGTCGAGTAGAATGCCCTTGGACCATGACGTTGACATTGGATGACCAAACCAGGAAGGACCATCTCAGTTGTCCCCTCCTACGGATATTCAAGTAAATACTACCCCATCTGAGATTCTGTATTCTATGACTGACAATGATGCAGGACCCGACCCGACAACACCTAAGTATGCCTTTCCTAAGAGGGCTACTCGGAGAGTGAAGCCTAAGAAGTATACTTCGGATCATGATTCTAAGACGCAGTGGTACCCTATTGTTGATCTGGTCAGGGGAAGTCTTACTGAGACTGCTCGCGTATTCACTACTGCAGTTGATGCTGATGAAGTGCCTTGCAATGACGTGGAGGCTATGAGTAGACCTGAGTGAAAGAAAGCTATGGGGGAAGGGATGAGTGTCTTGAAGAAAAATGAGACCTGTGAGATATGTAAGTTGCCTAGAGGAAAGAAACCTGTGGGGTGCAAGTGATTTTATACAGTGAAAAGGAAGCAGATGGATCTATTGAACGATATAAAGCTCGACTTCTTACAAAAGGGTATACTCAGATGTATGGGATCGACTATTCCGAGACATTCTCTCCGATAGTGAAGTTGTATTCTGTTCGGGTACTATTCTCAATTACGGTAAACTTAGACTGCATCGGCATCAATTCGATGTGAAGAACGCATTTCTACACGGAGACCTGAACGAAGAAGTGTATATGGAGGGTCCACCCGATTTTTCTGATGATTTTGGTGCTAATGAAGTATGTAGGCTGAAGAAATCTTTATATGATTTGAAGCAGTCCCCCAGGGCTTGGTTCAGGCGGTTCACATTGGCAATGAAGAAGTATGGATATCTAAAGAGAAACTATGATCACACTCTGTTCATGAAACGTCGTACTCAAGGCATTACTTGACGTATTTTCAGTGTTTGAGAAATCGTCCGTTTTGCCCGATCAGGACCCGTCTAGGTGTCCAAAATCAGCATTCCGGATTCTGGCCCGATCAGGACCCTAGAATTATTGTCTGGACGCCCAGATACGGCTGAGCAGACGCCCAGAGGTCCTGGGCGGCCATCTAGGTACACCGGCCGCCCAGACGGCCGCCCAACCCGTTTAACGAGCTAGGCGGCCGTCTTAAATTAAGTTTTGGGCTAAGCCCATTTAAAAAAGAAAATCTTTTTATAACCCTAAAATTAAAAATTGAACAACCTCTTCTTTCTTATTCAACAGCCGCTTGTTTTTTCTCTTCTCCTATTCAATCTTTTTCTTGATTCTAAAGAAGAATTTCAAGAGAATTGAACTATTTTCCATCAAAATCAATGGCAAGATTTATTTACTGTTGCATATTGCTATAAATTATGAATTTTGTTGTTGTTTGAATTATGAATATATGGTAAAATCTATGAATCATAATCTTGTTTCTTGTTATCTGTCAATTCTTAATTATGAATTATGCTGATCAACAATTCCCTTATTGTGCTGAACAGAACAGCAATCCCCTGGGATTGGTTGCTGTTCGATGCTGAACAGAACAGCAACCCCCCAGGGGGAGTTACTGTTCGATGCAGAACAACAACCCCCCAGGGTTTACTTTTTTTTATATATATATTATATTATTTTAGCTAATTTACATTTTTTTCCATGTGTTGTATTGTACTTCTCATAAATCATAATGAAATTTTTTTTATTAAACATTGTATAAATATTTACCTGATTGCACTTCTCAAGACTAGAATAGTCTGTTTCTTCTACAAAAAAATATAAGAGTATGGTATGATATATTAAAAAGAAATGTATTCTATCAAATAAAACAAATACTTATTTTATGTTGTTTTTGTCGTTTTCCCTTGTCTCATTACGCTTTCTCTTATTTGTGCCTTTGGGACCCAGTTTAATCTCTTATCGTTCAATCAGAGAATGTGTAAGTGTGAAAGGTGACTTAGATACTTCAAACCATGGATCCTACGGGTAAAATAAACCAAACTAAACCAAACATACTCATTAAATCCCGCCCTTAGGTAGGATTTGGGAAGGGTAGGATGTATGTAATCATACCCCGACCCCTCAACAGGATGCGAAGATTATTTTCGTGGAGACTCCCAGTTCGAAAAAAAATAAAAAATAAAATAAAAATAAAAAGTAAAAAGTAAAAAGTAAAAGTAAAATAAAAAATAATAATATAATACAAAAAATAATAATTAAAAACAGAAGAAGAAGCAAATATAACTAAAATACTACTTACCCCAACCACACACTACATACATACCGATATAAATAAATGCCTACACAAATAACAAACAAACTAAATGACTGCATTCAACTCTTACTAGATGAAATACAATTAGATACGATCTATTCGCTAGTATGTCCTACTTATTCCTATAAATCTAGAGGTCAATATGCAAATAATTACTATATATAGTTTTATTTATCTTTAAACGTAATATAACGTCTCCAACTCATCCTATCAAAGGTCATGTCATCGAAGAGGTTAAATACTAATAAATCTAACCGAATCTGCTCATCTCATGTCCTATTAAGTCTCCCTCGCCCTCGTCGCCCTTCAACCTGTAATCCTTCGACTCTCCTGACTGACTCATCTAAATTCCTTCTGCGTACATGTCCATACTATCGTAACCTTCTCTCCCTCAGTTTGGCACTTATAGGTGCGACACCTAGTGTATATCTAAAAACCCCATTTGAAATATTGTCTAATCTCGTGCGATCACATATTCATCTTAACATCCGCATCTCTTCTACTTAAAATTTTCGCGCATGTGAAAGGCTCATAGCAAAACACTCTGATCCAGAGTATCGCCGGTCATATAATCGTTCTATAAAATTTTTCCTTTAACTTGAGTGAGACTTTTTTATCGCACAACACTCCAATAGCCGATCACCATTTCATTCATCCGACCTTGAGACGATGGATAACTTCCATTCGTCTTTCTTCTGTTCCATTAGCAAAATTGCATGTCATATACTTCGTCTTCGAGCGGTTCAATCGGAGATCCTTAGCCTCAAATGTCTCTCTCCAACGCTCCAACTTAGCATTGACCTCCTCCTTCATCTCAGCTCCAAGAAAATATCGTCCGCAAACAATATATACCATGGTACTTTATCCTGTAGATCCTGAGAGAGCACATCCATAATTATCACGAAAAAGAACAGACTCAGTACTGACCCTTGATGCAATCCTATATTCACTGAATAATACTTTGTTTCTCCCACTGGGTACGCACACTAGTCTTCCCACCCTCATACAGATCTTGTATAGCCCTAACCATCATCTATGAGACATTTTTGATTTCTAAACATTCTCAAATAACCTCTCGTGATTTAGTGTCATATGCCTTCTCTAGGTCTATAAAGATCATATGGAGATTTCGTTTATGTGCCTGGTATTTCTTCATTAGTCGTCTGAAGAGATGAATTGCTTCCATCATTGACCTTCCTAGCATAAAATCAAATTGATTCTCTTTCACTCGCACTATTCCCCATAATTTAAGTTCAATAACTCTCTCCCACAATTTCATAGTATGACTTAGTCTTGGACCGAGTTGTGGCGGATCTACACAAAGGAACACAGTATTAGTGTGTATATAGCGTAACAGTAATGAAATCAGTAACAAAATAAGATATAAATCAAATTTTGTAAAGTAAAACTCCAGATCCGGTGTAGTTTCGTAGCGGCAACGAGATCTGGCCGTCAAACAGTAGCAAGAACGCCGGTAAACCGTCAGTTTCGGCGTGAAACAGCGGCTGAGTCACAGTATGAGCGGCGAAACGAGCGACACCGGAATATCAACGGTGAAAAATGGCCG